>CAWUFW010002333.1:2177500-2279633 GCA_963921515.1 Calotriton arnoldi
TAAACTTATGCAAAAACAAAGTAGAGGGTTATTATTAACTTCAGATCAAGCAGAATTGTTGATAATTCCAGATAACTAGTTACAAATGCTTCCTTTTGGCTCAATAGTGGTGTGTGAACACTGCCTTATGTGAAGCAAAATATTAAAATTCTACTGGTGAAAAATACAATTGGAAGTCAACAAAGACAAATAAAGTGGAATAACTTGTTCCAAAAAACTGTGGAATGACCTCAAAAGTTTTAACTGCAGCTAAGATTATGTACAAAAGAAATTGCATGCCAGTAGCCAAATGCAATTTAAGCCCTTTAAAAAGGGTCAGTCTCCATTGGAGGCATTTAAAGCTTAGACTGAGTTTAAAGCAGATGTCAGCAGCGCCAAAGTCCATAAACGATATCACATATCTACAACAATGTAAGTCTGATCATTGCTAATTTAACATAAAGTTCACTGCCATGGACTGAATTTTGTACTGCTTACTTTTTTACCAGATGCACAAGCATCTGACAAAGCTTCAAGCATGTCTGGCATGCATTTTAATCATTTTTCCCCATGCAATTTACTTGTAAAGCTTCACATTACCATACAGCATTCCTTTAAAGCCAGACCTGTTGGCATTGCCAATGCTTGTTCAAACATACCATCAGCGCAATTGTTAACCACTAGCCCGTAAATTACAGGAGGCAACTTAGATTTAGTGATGAACAACAAGAAGAGAAATTCCATCATAGACAAGGAGGCAGTTTGGATCGCCCACTACTCTAATGTTGGATTCTGGCAATATATAAATCACTGTGGAACAATGATAGACTCAATGGCCAGTTAACAAACAAAATCCACATTCATCGTGGAACTAGGCAGAGTGCACTATGTCCTTCCTGCTTTTGACCCTTTCCTAAGAATCCCTCCTATAGAGAATTAGAGACAATAAAAGGATTAAGGGAATTGGCTTTGATAAAGATATCTTTAAATTAACTGTGCTTAAAGGCGACCTGTTGCTATTTCTAGAAGAACCGAAACAGTCCCTGAAAAGGATTTTTCCAACAATATCAGGATTTAGAGTTAACTTCCATAAAATCAAAGAACTGATACTAGCAGGGGCTTGCATTAGTTAGCAAGTTTAATTAACGCTACCCCATTCAGCTAGTTGGCGAACAACCTGGCCATTTCTGGGGATTCAGCTCTACCCCGACCAACAAATATGTGCCCAAAGAAAGTAAGCCCATTTATGTTGTGAGATAGGAGAAGAAGCCCAATCCTGGAGTAATTACACCTCATTGTGGCTGCATAGTAGCCATGCTCTACCTTTACTGCTGATGCAAAGAGACATCTTGAACTTGCAGAGCCTCTGCAATTATTTTATTAGGGCCAATAAGCTGGAATCAATGCAATAAACATCTGAGAAAAGGACAGCCGGAGTCCTGCATCTATGGCATTACTTTCAGGGTGCCAAACTTTGGTACATAATAGAATGGGGGGGGAGTTGAGGGGGACTTCGGATGCAAGCACTGGGGCCTTATTGATCTGATTTTGGCTTCATGTCCGATTGTGGGGGCGAGACCCTCATTTCCTAATGAGCAATGGGGACCGAAACTCTACAGATCAACTGTTAAGAGAGTCACATTAACGGTGTGGAACCAGCTGACATGAAGGGTACAATTGACAACACAGCTGTCTCCTATAACCCCAGTATTTGGCAACAATAACTTTGCCCCTGGTAATATCAGTCCCCACAACATTTACAGAGGTAAAAATCAGACTATGGGAGTCCAGAAAGACAGAAAAAGAGGGAGACATCCGTCCAAAGCAGCTAAGCTAATAGGTATAATAGAAGCAATGGCAAGTGAATTCTACATCTCCTGACTTGCAGATTATCGAAGATTGGAAAAATATCCTCACTCACACCAATGAAACACTGAAAATCGCTTTGTTCTCTAGTGGGCTTAACGGGCCCCTCCTCAAAAAAGATGGGTATTCAACAAATCATTGGCAAAGCCATAGGTCTCACCTATGCTAGAGCTATTGGCTTAGCCAATGTGTTTTAGCCACGTTGTACACAAGTCTGGCTGCTGTTCATTATAGCTTAAAAGTTAGTGCCGTAAAGGAGAGTGGAGTGGCATGTTGTAGAGTGTCATGGTGTGGAGTAGAGTGCCCTGGAGTGGCAGTGTTGTGGTGAGTCATGGTGGGAGTACAGTGTTGTAGAGGTGAAGGGCATAGAGCAGAGTCTCAGAGTTAAGGTGAAGAGTGTCATAGAATGGAGTGGAAGAGTGTCTTAGAGTGGAGTGGTATAGAGTGGAGTAAAGTAACGTGAACTCACGTAGAGGGAGTTGCGTAAAATGGAGTAGTCTCAGAGCAGAGTGGCGTACAGCGGAGTAGATGGTTGTAGAGTCGAGTGGCATACTGTGGAGAAGTGTTGTAGAGTGGAGTATCGCAGAGTGAAGTGGCATAGAGTGTTGTGGCGTAAAGTAGAGTAGTGTGTTGTAGAATAGAGAGGAGAAAAGTGGCATGGAGTGGGATAGAGCGAGTTGCATAGAGCACAGTGGAGTAGATTGATGTATGGAGGAGGGACGTAGAGTGGCATAAAGTATCGGAGTGGAGGGGCACAGAGTGGAGTAGTGTCACAGAGTGGACTGTCGTAGAGTGGCGTGCAATACAGTGGAGTGGCATGTCAGAGTAGAGTGGAGTGTCCTAGAGTGACATGGAGCAGCGTAGTGTTGAGTATGCATGGTATGGTCGCTCACTGCCATTACAGACAACACATTTTCAATTGACCATGTTATATGCACCGACATACCGTTTTACTGATAAAAGTGTACAGCGCACAAATGATAATGTGTGGAAACGATATCACCTAGTTAACTGATTTTTTTTAATTGTATTAAAATATTTGTTTCAACCACACATCAGAATTAACAAAAAATTGCTTCATTTGTGCCTTCCTAAATCTGATATATTATTATGAAATATCTGCTCAGCTCATTAACATTTTGTTGTGAGCCGGAAAAACCATTACATCGTACACCCTTTCTCCAGCACACCCCAAGGAGGCAGTATGATTGACACATAAATCCTCTCACTTTTTAAAGTCAAAGAAGTCAAAAAGTAAACACCAAGCTCCTGAAGACAGAGCCTAATATTTCACCTCCGTCTTTCAATGGACAGAAAATGTGACAACAACAAGATTTAAAGGCCTGTTTACAGAAAGCGAGCACTGGTGGAAGAATACAGTACATTTAAATTGTTCCAGTGGAGAGAAGAATGCAAGCTGGACAGTCAAAAACAAATAAAACCAGCAAATAGAAAACAAGCAAATGTGAGTTACAAACCACAAAGCCAATAATAAGCACTGAGCGGAATGTATTCTCATAGAAGCTTTCCAAACGTCCTCAAGACGTCTTAGGCAAACCGACATCTGCGAGATCTGGTAGATTTCGACCTAAAACCGGAGGCAGTAGCGACAAGGGAGCGATTTATAATCAGTTACCTACCCTGATTAAATGCTGCTCCATAAGAGACAGTGGGAGGGCCAAGCGTATATTTTGCAGCGTGAGACGCGTTTCAAACAGCTCAGAACACAAGGCGGTTTGGACAAGTAGCCACTGCAATTGTACAGAACCGGACAGCCCTCTCGGAATGCTGCAGAGGTAGTACCAGCCGCACAGGGCTAGAAGATTAACAGGGAGGCAGTCGGGGGTCCAGCTGCGGTTCTATGAGCTGTGTCGTACTGCCATGCAGGCGCTGCAAACTTGCCCCACTGCACTGAAAGCAGCGTCCGTCTCCCGATGGGATATTTCCGTGGCGCCTGGCGATGACAAGCAAACGATAAGGATTCGGGAATAACAGTTATTGCTGGTTACACTGCACTTTTTCTCTACTGTGTACGCGCCAGGTAAAAAGAAACGTTGTTTTTTTCTTGGTCCAAAATCCTTCCTGTCTTCGGAAAGGCATCGGTTTGAGGCGGGGAATGTTTTCGAAGGGCGCATACCGTAGCCCCGCCTCTTCCGGTGCCTCTTGATCTGGAAGAAAAAGCTCTCCGTGAAACTACCGCTCCTTTAAATGTAACCAGTTACAGAATGCAATCGGTTATCAATCTTTGCGTCGGCTTCAGCCACATTCATAAAAGCGCAGACATTATTTAGAGAATCAGGATACTAACTAGATCAGGGTCTGAATACCAGCGAGGCGACGTTCAGGCGAGGCTGTAGGTGGCAGACATTTAGGCCGACAAAATTCAAGAGGCCATGTCTCCCAAGTGCTTCCGGGTAATGTTATTAGCGGTCGAGCCTGAGCCAGCGCGCAAGCGCTACTCTGGCGATGATTGTAGTTCAGTACGTGAGAGAAGCCCCGCCCACTACCCCGCCCACATTTTTCATTGGCTTGTGTCTTTGTCCTTCATAAATGCTGTCTTCTGATTCCTAAATAGACTTGTTAGTCCCTCCTTAGTACAGCCATGTCCTCATTTGTATCCTCCCATGGTTACTGGCCCCTTTACTTGGTTGTTACACCGTACCTGTACTTTTTTAGGTCGAGCATCAGCACGCATGCGCATGTCTGCAAGACCTTTTGTCATCAATATCACCACGTTTTTCCTGCCTCCTACTTACCATTGGCTCACTCCGATGTCGCTTTTCTTTGGTGCCTCCTCCATAGCTGCCAAGGTTTAAGAACTCTATGTGTGACATTTTCAGAATTTCCGTGTAATTATGAGTGACATTTTAATGACTATGAGTGACACTTTCCCGTACGCAAAATCAAGCAATAAAGATGAGGGGAAACATAAATATCAGAAATTACATCCATTTGAGGAATGAGAAACTCTAATATCATCTTAAAACTGCTGCAAAACACCAGAAATGGAACAGCTTGCCATCAGGGTTTTAAGTGGGACGAAAAAAGTGGGGGTCTCTACAAGGGGCATGCACGGCCTATGTAATTAGGTGTATGGCTTAAACGCCAACTACATTTCTCCACTGGCAGCACTTTGCTGGAAGAATTACTTCTAAAAAAAAAATTGCCAGCCTATATCACACTCCACAACTGGGGCAGAAATGTGCATGGTGCAATCACATCAGAATGCCCTGTCTTCAAGCAATGCTTACAAATTCCTGCAGTGTTCCCGGGGTAAAAAGATTACCTCTTAACTAATATGACCTGAAATTCGTCCTATGAAAATGAAACAAGGAATGAACATGTCGAGTTCACGGGGGCTTTAAAGACACTACTATTTACCATTTAACTCAGCTGGGACACGTACGGATGCCACCAGCTGGAAACAATAGTGCTTTAGCAAATCCCCTTGACATAAAAGAACAATCTACTACCAAGACCGAAAAACGGGGGGAGGAAATTACCATGGGAAAAACAGAGTTTTTTTTAACGTATTTGTAAAAGCTAATAGGACTCAGTCTATAAGAGTATTAGCCAACAAAAAGTTACCAATCACAGGGGGCCAATTGGCATTTATCTCACTTGCTGGAGGTGTTCGGTACTCCACTTATCACCAACTCAGATCTGACCTTGGTTGTAGTTTTTAAAAATGTGCTAATGTAGAGGTGCAGAATTGAAACAGTAAAACTATCTATAAAACAGTTCAAGACTTAGTGGGCCAACACTGCGCAGCAGGATATTAACCCAAGGCCAGGGAAATAAAGGCGCCGCCCCCGAGACAAACTGCCTGCCCGTGCCGGTGCCGGTCTGGAACTGTAAGAAGACCTTAAAGGTACGCTCACTCAGGTAGGCGGGTCGGCTTGATGTGTGTGATAATTAAGCATTCAGGGGCTTATTTACAAGCCCCTTGCGCCGCAAGTGCGTCACTTTTAACACGGGAAAAAGTGACGTACAGGCGGCGCAAGGGGCTTGTAAATAAGCCCCTGAGAGCCCGCCACGGAGCGTAGAGTTCGTTCACAGAGATGCATGTGTAACCGTTAAATCGTAAGATATTGCTGCAATACTGTCCGTGTTCCACTGCTGTCGAGTTTTTCACCTCATTCTTTCCTAATTCACTATTTGCCACTCCTGACCCATTAAACGCCCTCTCCTCATTTGCACCCCCCCCCCCTTAATCAATCACCTCGTAGGCACAGCCCTGCCACCCTTTACTGCTCCAGCTGCATGGCATGATGTCTTTCATTCTTATCTATACGTAATATCGTTTACACGTTAAACTGTAAAGGATAATTAATGCAGAAAACTATGAGTTTAGCTTTATTTTTTGCTCTCAATCTAATTTTACATTTGGGTTTTCAGCTTTAAAAATTGACATTTTAGATGTCCTTACGAGCCTTAGGAGTCCGAGAACAGCGAGCTATACAGGCTCAGTCAGGGCTGTAAAATAAATTATATTTTCAAGTATCCAGTGCTATTTAAAATGGCAGAGCTCGGCCCGCCGCCTCATGTGAATGCAGCCGCCGATGTAAATGCTGCAACTAGCGAACGCAGCTGAGCCACAGGGCGGCCTTGCCGGTGCGACCGAATCCACACTGATGGCAGCGCAACTTTGCGGGGAGTAGCAGAGCCGGCGCCGCACAGGTGTCACAGGCGCGCGCTAACAGCCTGGCTAGCCAGTTACTTCAGCGCTGGTACAGCAGAGAGACAGTGGCATTAAAATGCGTGACCATGCATTTCAGTGCGGTGATACGGAACACCACACTGAAATGCGTTAGAGTCATGTCTGATGCGTGATACTTGGCAGGCCTGCTCCTCATTCGTTCACTTTGGCTATACGTCACGTCCGTTCAAGGCTCAGGTTCACCGGCCAATCACAGTTTCCTTACACATTCCATTTTCAATTGCTGTGTAGGAGAACTCTTTTTACTTTCTGCCACCACTCGTCGCAAAACAGGTGAGGAAAAACGCTTTTTCATTTTAATCAGCGCGGTAGCAGTGAACACGTCACAGATTAATCAGTTTGTCAGTGGAAATGTTTGTTTATTTCTGTCGCCGACCTAACCATTTGCTACATCAGGAGACAATTCCATCACATCAGCAGTCTTTCCATTCCACCCCCGCTCTCGGTATGCCCCTCCCCGGAACTCGCACAAACACTTTCTGGTTGTTTCCACTTTAAACATTTTATTTTTTGCCACCCGCTTCCAAAACTCCATGTCTGATTTTGAGCACAAACGACCGAGAATGGACACAAGACAGCGGAACCAAAGCTGCAGAGCAGCCGGTGGAAGGTGTGGAGATCGAGCTGACGCTCCTAGAGACCGACGCCACCAGCACCAGCAAGCTCCATGAAGACACAGGGTTTCTTCTCCTTTAATGAACGGAATGTTAAGTGGACTTTTTATTACATTTCCTTGGGTGCTTGTGAGGGTCTGTGTGGTGGGTTACATTGCTCTAGGTATGGGTTATTTGCATTGTGTATACTGACTTTTAAACTTGCGGCCAATCGTCATTGCATTTTGAAAGGCAATCATGTAATTGGTGGTGCTCTTTCAGGAAGGCTGATGTGCAGCGTGCACAGAGATGCTATCATGTTGGGTTTCTGGAAAACATTTTCTCAAGCAAAAAAAAAACCGCCTCGTCGGAAGCTATTTGTTCATTATCTACGTTCCTATCTTTTAAAAAACTGAACTAGGAACCCCCAAACAAAAGATAAAGTGGATTTAAACGCATACTTGTACTGTTTAAATTATTAGGGAAAAATCAGCTAAAAGGTCTGCATTACAAAATTGTTGGAAATTGTTGGAAATGCGTTCTATTTCTGGTAAAAACAGCACAAACAATGGCTTTAGCTTTAAAAAAAAATAGTACCATTGGTTGTGTTTAAATGCTCCACACATTCTCTTAAATCGCTGGTTTAAATATTTTTCGTGTACAAATTAAAAAGCTTATTCTTTTTGCACATCAAAAACACACGTTATGTTTTTGCACAGCGTGGTTGGCTACTCTATACTGTATTTAGTTTGCACTTTTGGGCATCAGTGCTGCCATTTCAAATTTTGCAAAACATGATGTTTATTTACTTTCAGTACCCCAGGGTGTTGGGGATAAGTTGCCTTTTTTTTAGGTTTTCCAATCAGATCCTCTTTATGGAGAAAATATTTTATTAATGGAAATAAAAATACAAGCAGCTTATATTGTGCCATTTTCTCATTTTAAACATGCGGTAAACGAATTTAGAAGGCGTTATTTGGATTGCATACTCTGGATTTAGTTTAGGCTTTTGAGCTATAGTGGAACAATCATCAGTGATTTTGGCCACATAATTACACTCTACTCCATACCACATAAATACACTCTATGCCATGTAGCAACACTCCACATAAATACACTCAACGCCACACTGTTCCATGCCACACTATTCAACTCCACACAAATACATTCCACACCACATAATTCAACACCAAACCACATAATTCCACTCCACAACACAATTCCACTACACACCACATATATCAATTCACAATACATAATTCAACTTCATGCCACAAAATTCAACAGCACACCACATAATTAAACTCCACTACATACCACTCCACAATACAAAATACCATTCCACATAATTACACTCCATGACACACAGTCCCACTCCACATAATTCCAGTACACTCAATACCACATAATTACTATCCACACAATTCCACAGCACACCATGCCACATAATTACACTGCACAAAGCAACTCCACACCACACAATTCCATGCCACACAGTTACACAACTACCAAATTCAATCCAACCCACATAATTCCACATACATACACTCCATATCACATAGGTAAAAGACATTGCCAATTACAATGTCAATAGCTGTAACTCAAACAAATGCGAAACCTATTGCATTTCTAATGCTTGTTTTCTTTATTGAGCTTCTCCTACGTCATGCACGATGACGTGCTGTGCTTACATTCAGCGGGCCATGCTTGATTTCACTTTCAAAGCAGCCGGGACAATGGCGGGCGTTTGTTTGCAATGCCATAGGTCTCACATTTAAATGCGAGACCTATAGCATTGCAAATATTTTTTCATAAGAATTTCCCAGTCTCTACTGGGCAGCACATGCATTTCCGTGACACTGTAGTTGCCACAAATAGCATTGTTACATGTTACAACACCCACAGCAACAAGCTGTACTATAAAAATACATCATGCAGCATAGTGTGAACTAACGTCTTATTTAACATCTGACAGGTTCGTAGGACTAAACCAACTCTCTCAAAGCCACTTTTTCTCAAAAATAAATGTCAAATCAATCTGTTTCATTATAAAGGCAACAGTAACTTCAGGGAAAGGTTGGGCAAGGGGACAGTCACCAAATATGTGAAATAACAAAATGAAATGTGTATCTTCATACCGCACATGCTGGGCTGCAAAGTTCGGGCGTTGAACTCGGCAAAAGTGCTCTTATTTGATAGCAATAAATGATTAAGGGGTACAGATGTTTGTAAGGAGTTTAGTAATCTGATTTACAGTATCCTATTTCCAGTTTCAGCAACACTCATCCTTTTGCTACACTCTAGCGACCTCTAGTGGACATTTTGAGCGTTTTGTTTTTATTTGTGTCTGCTAATTCAGGTTCACTAAGAGGCAATAACAGCACATTGGAAGTCATGTGACAAAGATCTTTTCTACATTAGACTTCAGCGCAGCATACCATCAAATACAACTACATGATGAGTCAAAACAATATACTGCGTTCATCACCCCTGAAGGCGCATATCAATTTTGCAGATTACCCTTCGGGCTATGTTCAGCATCAGCTGTATTCCAGCGCACTATGAATCCACCCACTGTTCAGCGGCATGGAAGGTGTTAGGTCATTCCAAGATGATGTACTGATTTACAGCAAGACGGAAGAAAAACACCTAGCCGTGTTAAGGAAAGTCCTTCAAAGGATTCAGGATAGTGGTCTCACCTTGCAAAAGGACAAATGCAAATTCCTCAAAGGAACTGTAGAGTACTTAAGTCATCTCATCGATTAAAATGGAGTTCGACCCAAGCCATCCTTGATATCTGCTATTTCCTGTTCACCAAACCCAACGAATAAGGAAGAACTTGCATCCTTCTTAGGCATGTGTGAATTCCACTCTAAGTTCATACAACATTACGCAGCCAAGGTTGAACCACTTCGGAAACTGATAAAGAGGGATGTAGAATTCATTTGGGACGAAAAATGCGAGCAGAGCATAAAGATCATAAAGAAGTAACTCGAGCAAGCACCATCACTTCAGTCATTCAACGAAAATTGCAAAGCACTGTGACCACAGACGCCAGCCAGATCGGGCTGGGGGCAGTGCTCAGCCAAAGGACTGAAAGAGGGGAGAAAATCATCGCATTCGCATCACGAAAGCTTAGGGGCCCAGAGACAAAGTACTCAGTAATTGAGCGTGAATTGTCGGCTTGTGTTTGGGCTGTTACAAAGTTTAAACGTTTTTTGTGGGGCACGGAATTCACCATCCGCACTGATCACAAGCCTGTGGTCAGCATACTTGAAGGAAAAGGTTCTAGTCGACCCTCGCCAAGAATTGCGAAGTTGGCATGTAAATTGCAGGAGTATCAAGTTAGGATGGAATACATTCCAGGCCGAGTGAATGTGTCAGCAGATTACTTGTCACGTGCTCCTTGTGAGGATGAAACTGAGTGTGATGAAGATAAGGAAGATGACTTGCTTGTTGCATGCTTGCTTGAAGGTGACAAGTCCAATGGTACCATTTCAAAGTCAGAATGGTTAGAGGCGATAAAGAATGACACTGTGTTTGATGGAATTAAGAAATGTGTGGTTAAAGGTTGGCCACTTGAAAGAGTATTAGACGAGGCACTCAGACCATACTGGAAAATTAAGGAAGACATCAGTGTTGTCGAAGATATCATTCTGCGGAGTGAAACTTTGATAGCGCCAATGACCATGAGGAGTAGGTTGGTAGCATTAGCCTACGAAGGTCATGTGGGGATGACAGGCACCAAACAGAGGTTGAGGGAGAGATACTGGTGGCCCTCCATGGATCGTGACGTTGATGTATTTGTCACTCATTGTTCAGTTTGCACTAAGGCAGACAAAACAATGACGACGCACCATTGCCCCGTGACCTCTGTGGAACTACCCGAGGGTCCATGGATCAAAGTCGGCATTGACTTCATTGGACCAATGAATGCTTTGAGCCTAGAGATGCGCTACGCCATAGTAATAATTGATTACTTCAGCAAGTGGATGGAAGTCAAATCTGTGTCACAACCCAACACGCATGAGGTAGTGAACTTCTTGAAAGAATTGTTTTGCAGAGAAGGTTTCCCACATCAGCTCGTCACCAACAACGGTGTGCAGTTTGTATCCTCCGAGTTGGTCTCATTCATAAAAAAAATGGCATAGAACATGTGAGGTCCTCTTTATACCACCCACAAAGCAATGGCCAGGTAGAACGGGCCAATCGCTTGATCAAGGAAACTATCCAAATGGCTTTAAAGTCCCACATTCCTGCCGAGGCAGCACTACGTACCAGGTTGTGGTCATACCGCACCACCCCACACAACACTACTGGTAGAACCCCCTTTGAACTAATCAGGGGTTGAGCAGCAATCACACAATTGCAGCCACATTGGTCCGTGGCTTGGAAAAAATGGGAGAACGAGAACTACAAAGAGAAGGAGAGCAGGATGAGGAGTCTGGTGGACAAACGCCAGAAGCGCATGCGCATTAATTACAATGCAAGGAATGTGGTGAAAGAGATGTCTGTGAAAGCAGGTGATGTTGTGAGAGTGAAGTATCCTAGGAAAAGAACAAACATGAGCAAGTACTGTGAGCCTAGGTGTGTGGTCAAAACCAAGGGCACTGTTGTCCTCCTCGACAATGGTCAGTGGTGGAATGGTTCAAATGTTGCTAGTAGCAGGATCCCTGAGCCTGTGAGTAGGCATTATGAGTTGCAGAACGATGCAATAGCATCCTCAGCGAAGGCAGGCGAAGGTGAAGTGTGCAGTGCTAGCACCGATTCTGCAACTGTTGGTGATCTTCCCAATGTGTCTCCTCCTGGGCTTGCACTTAGTCTTGTTAATACTGTTCGGGACAAGAGAACAATTGTTCCCCCCGTAAGATTTAAAGACTATGCAATGTACTAGTTCACCTTTAAGAAAAACTGTAGAGAAGTGTTTTCCTCTGCCTAGTTTGAAAACTGTGTAACTTATTAGTTCGTCTTAAAAAACGGGTGAAGATGTAATATGCTGTCTTACCTGTCAATGCACACCCTCTGCTTCTGTCCCTTCCCAGCTTCCGTCCCACCTATTATCTCTGTGCGTGTGGGTCCCGGCGCACGGTTCGAACGTTCATGTGGGTTCGGGAGGGAGCCGTTGGTTAATGGCATTGGGAGGTCATATCTCAAAAAAGTTGGTCGCACTTACTGCCGTCTCCTCATCACTACACGGTAGCCTCCACAATAAGTGCTTTAAGGCAAAAATTTAGATTTTACTCCCATTTAGTTCACGAACATATGCATCAAATAAATGACTGATCGTTTATTTTCATACATTGGTCTTACTAAACCCCAGTTGGAGATGCAGCTTCCATTTTGTGACGTCAGTGGGCCATTGAGTCGTTAGTGTCCAGTGATCAAAATGCATTCAGGGGCCATGGGAGACAGAAGGGGGCATCTCAGCGATGCCTTTAGGGAGGTCAATGGTGCTTGGTTTCCTTCTTCATGCATAGCCACTCCTCTGGAGTGGCTCGTATGTCTTGATTTAAAACCAGGGAATGAGTACTTTGCACACACTAAGCTAAAATTCCCACCCCTGGTCTTAATGGAAACCGACAACGTTTGTGTTTTTTTTAACATTGCCAGCAGAGAAGAAAAGCGAACACCAAACTCTACTGTTTCGCGATGAATCCACGTGCAGGAGAAATTTATTCTCAATAAAGTTATGTTTGCAGTAAGGTTAAACCTGCACAAACAAACAGCATATGGTGAGACAAACCTGCAGGCAACACGCATCACCCGTAGTCCACTAGTTACACAACCGACAGGCTTTGGACACACAGTCTATCCCAGAAGACACACAGCTTAGTTACCCGGCATCACAATGGAGAGCTTTTTAGTCGGTTGACAACATTCTTACAGTCATTATTTAGACAGCACAGCTATCTCTCAAGTTAGCCAGGTTTTATGTAAGGTCACTACACCACTCCAGCTCATCCGAGGCACCGTGTACCAGATCTGGCCTGTTACTTAACCATCAATTGCATTCTCGGTTCTGTAGTCTCGTTTGCTTCAATTGCATTCATTTGATTATAAAGGGTAAAATACCCTGATTTGTAGAGGAAAAGGCCCGGCTGTGATATCGTGTCTTGGATGACATGGTACCATATGGACACCTTGTTGGTACAGCCATTAGGTTTTAGAGAGATGAGTTATAGCTCAGGTTTCACAAAGGCCCATACGGCAGGCTACAGCATCCCACATAAGATACATAACTTGGCTTTAGACAGCAGCGCTGTCTCATAAGTTACACACATTTTACATGTGTTTGCTTTAGACAGAGCTATCCTTCAGGTGAAACCGAACATGCAGGCTTTGGCAATAGGCATCATATCTAACAGGGACCAGGTACACTTACTGGGCCAAGTCTCAGATAGCCGCACTACTCTCAGTTGAAACCAAACTTAAAAGCTCAGCCTTCAGACAACAGAACTATCTTAAAGGCTAAGGCATCAGATAACAGAGCTATCTCTCTTGTTAAGGACGTCTGACAGCATAAGGTTTTAATCTCAGGCTAGAGCTATTCATCCGTGAAATTGCAAAATTCTAAGCACTTTGCATGATTGATTAAACCTAATATAAATAGGTTAAGTAATTTGCTCAGGGTCACACTGACTGTTAGCAAGAAGCTGGACACTCCTCACTTGAAACCCAGCAGTTCAGTTGCCTGTTCACTCTTTCCTCCACCTTGGCCATCCACAAATGTATGGTTCATCAGGATTTTCAATACGCAGAGCTCACTTTGGTTACTTTAATTACATAATTTAAGTTATGCAGCAAAACTGGTTTTTGCATAGTTCATTAAAGCTAAGCTTTCATACAATCTCATCTTTCATCCTGCATCTCATTTTCTGTTCTCCCTTCCTTTGTCTCTCTTCCAATCTAACTTTTATTGTCTTTCTTGCAAATCCCACCGCTGTGCTATAATAGAGAAACAGAGGTAATACGTCATGCTGTCATGTACATTTGGACTAACATTACATAATCAATGTTACTGCAGCGATTCCCACATGAAAACCATGCAGAATTACAGGAACAAGGGATAACGCTGTGCGGTAACACTACAACACTATTATAACCTTTTTGGCCAAAAATGGATGACTGGGCAACTTCTAATAGGGGCCGAAGTCTGCCACAATCCCCTAAAAGAGGCACATTCCTTACCCTACTGACAGCCAATTTCAACAAACCTATTGAGCCTACTATGGATATCTCTGGCCCATTTGTAAGTTATCTTGGACCACGAAAAGCGTTGTGGTGCCATGCTAATAGCCGATTGTGCACTACATGCATGGTGAATAACAATGACAACAGAGTCAGGTCGAGAGTTTAAGCTATTGGCATTGTAAATGACAATGCCTTTTATTTATGTGTTAGTTTTCTAAACAGATGAATAAAAGGCACTGTCATTTACAATGCCAATAGCTTAACCTCTCGCAAATGCGGGACCTATTGCATTGCAAATGCTTGTTTTTTTTAGGCAACACTTATTGGGTTTGATCTGAAAGACATACTTTGCTTTATTTTCAGCTCTGCTTATGGCTCCAACAATAACGATAATAAACGTATGGACACAATATTTTTGTTATATTTGAAAGCCCTATAAATGTCTTTGCTCCTGCTAGCACTCCCTACACCAGTATTGCTTACTTTTGGCCCCCAGCGCGTGCCCCTTTGCCGTTGGGGCTAGAAAGCACAATATAAATATTTATTATAATACCAAAATATGTTCCAGTTTTTGCTCCGGCTGCTGCCATGTTCATTATATGCGCACAGCCTAATATTTCTCACGAACAATAAAGCATTACTTATCGGCAGGGTCGGATTGGGATCACAATTAGGCCCTGGCACTCTCAAAAAGTGGCCTACATTCCCTGATCATCCCTTTCATGGATTACCATCTGTTTATTCTCACTGGAATCTGGCCGTTTATTTTTTGTTATAGTTTTACATAGTGTGAACTCGGCCCAAAGTCATTGGAGCAATGTACATGAGCACCAGTTCCATTACACAAGATCAAATTCATTTTCGGTATAGAGATTTAGTAATTTGCCCAGAAACACAGGATGTTGAGCTGAGGCTGGGACTAGAACCTAGTTTCAATGTCTGTAACTCTGACCATAGGGCAATTTTATGCAACCCTCTCCTCTCCCCCAACAAGCCCTAATAGACACTGGTGATGAAGTCACAACACCTGGCTGCTACAGAGGTCAATTCTCTTACTCACCCCCTCCGCCCCCCTGCTCCCCCCCCAGCCCATTATAGCCTCAGGGCACTTACCTGGCAAGGGAGATGTCAAAAATCACATTGCTGCTGCTCAAGGATGGGGGTTGAGGGGGGAGAATGGCCCAATAAAACCTGCCCCCCTGTGAGGCCCCTGCATACAACCCACCCTGCCTGCACCCGCCATGGCCTAAAAGTGATGGCCCGGCGGGGGGTGGCACTGCTTCTGGAAGGGCGCGCGAGGCAGGGCGCCAAGGTGAGAATGCCCCAAAGGCTAAAGCAACACCTGACCCCCAGCCTGACTTTACAGCACGCCAGGAGAGTGACCATGATACTGGCGCCACATTAAAGTAGCCTGGCGGAGACTGGGAAAGAAAGTCAGTCTCTTGTATGCAGGGTAAAGAATCAGAGCTCAGCAGTTACCAAATAACATGCAGTAATGATTGTCCAATCCAGTTCTTATCTTTTCTTAAAAGAGAAATACTTTATTATTCCAAAGCAAAACACCACAGAAAGGAATATGCCAGTGGGTACATAGTCCTACAACAAGTGCTACTGGGGAAATGGGCAAAATCATATCGGGCTTCAATTAATAGGGGAACTGGCCCAAAGCAAAAGTCGCTCTCCCTAACAAGGGACGAGCCCACCCTCCAGTGCCGGTTATCCTTCTGTTTTCATAGATCCCCTACACACCAGATGAGCCAACACACGGCATTGACTATCGCCCGCTGTCTTTGAAGGCCACGGTCATGCTCGTTCAATCACTTTCTCCTTGGTGCGGCATGCCAGTTATGGTTTCAGACATAATTGGAAGGCAGCACTCGTGTTGGCTCTGGCATCACTCTCTCTCTTTGTTGGACTTAACATGCTGAAGGGATTTAACAGTGATCGAGGAGGCAGGAAAACCCACTCGAGGACATGGGTCAGCTTCTGCATCTCTCCCCTGGTATTCCGCACTGCTGGGCTGTCCTTTTTCCTCAAGCACAAGGGCCAGGCTTGTCAGGGCAGTTTTCTCTTGCAGGGGTATCTTCAGCTACCCTCTCTCAGCACGCCAGGCGAGCTCGAGTACTTAGGCAGCCCCACAGGTTCTCCAGCAGCTGCTTGCAGACCTTCTAGGTGATATGGTCCTGATGAAATGCCAAGATCCTATGGACGATAAAAGGCATGAAACATGTTGACCCCCGCACTTTACACACATAATCTAGAGCTCAAGAGGGTGTAATCTCCCCTCTTTAGTCACGACTCTGTAGTCTTCCATTTTTAGTATAGCATAGGAACCCAGCTAATAAAATTCTTTTGTGGGACTCCAACAGCTATTTTTAATTCACTCTCACTCCCTCCCACCTCTACTCTTGACACACATTCCCCACTAATACTTCACATCGGCAAAAAAAGAAGGCCTCTGGCAAAGAGCCCCCTCGCGGCCCTTTGGGCATTGCAGCGCCGGCACAACAAGGAGCTGCCCGATGATGAAGCATGACACCCCCCGGGGTGTGTGAGGGCCCTTGCTCCTAATTGGAGCTACTCCATGTTCACCATCTTTTCCCCTTTTGGACACCTGGCCTCCTTTCTTCCCCACTCTCCCCTTCCCCCTTCCCCCACCTTCCCTTTAGGAACTGCATACTCCTGCTTTTGCTTTTAATGATATCAACCATGGATCGCAGTAATTCCTCTGGTAATCTGCAGTGTACCACCTCTTCGGTCAGTCATAAATCTGGAACGAAGTGGAGAGGTTTTAGTCCTACTTATATAGTTGTGTTGCAGGCAGGGAATATGGATTCCATTGTAATGGCCCTGGAAGTCGTCCAAAGCAGGTTGCTCTCTTAGTGTATCCCTCCTCTGCAGAGCACACACAGTCTTTGTTTCAGGTGACAGTTTCCAAAGTAGGTAGTTGTTGGAAATGACCGTCATTTGCATTGTGTACCACCCAGATTTTCACCTTGAGTGTTTTTGCTGACTCTAGAACTTTGTGCTCTTTACTCCTGCTACCAGAGGTAAAGTGCCTACACTCCCCATTTCAACATGATGAAATGAGCATATTTAACTTGCCTTTAAGTCCCTTGTAGATGGTAAAAAGTAAACCGAGAGTCTGTAAGTTAAATGTGACTAGTGGGCAGCAGCATCTATTTTTCCCTCCTCTACATTGACAATGCAAATATGACTGCAGGCCTGCCATTTATAGCCCGGCTACTGCAGTTTCAACCTTCAAATTCAACCTGTCAAAAAAAACCTTTTTGACAGGTCAGCACCCTCCTTTTAAACAATAAGTCACACCTAAGTAGGCCTTATTGCCCATTAGGCAGGGTGCATGGTATTTAAAAGTAGGACATGTGTGTGGCATGGCCTGGGTGGCCAAGATGGCGAACTTCTCGATCTGAGCGCTTGGCTCAACAATATATCCACATCCTTGCTGTCCTGTATTTTCAAGACCCCTTAGGGATATAAACCCTCCAACAGACTCCAGAGCAGGGCTCCACTACAGGGACTCGTTGCGGGCTCCCTTGAGCCTGCAATCGGCTGGTGGCTCAGACTGTCGAGGTCTCGCAAAATGGCGACTACCTGACTACAGATTGGAGGAGGCAGACTGCCCCATGAAGCCCGGTGACAGGATCAGCCTAGCGAGAGGCCGAAGCCCCGCAAATGTTGACCACCAGGAGATGAGGGTGCTGAGCCTGTTGGGCCTCCAGCGGCTACGACAGGAACCGAAGCTGATGTCATTGTAGTCTTCGTGTTGAGGCAGCGCTGCAGGCTACTCGGCCCTACGGTGGTCACCAGCGGTGGGTGTGCTCCGGCCCAGTTCTATACCTTTGCAGGCCACAGGCATTGTGAAAATCTGAATTGGGGAGAGGCCCATCTGATTTTACTCCCAACCAACGCTGAGGGGAGAATGCGTGGAATTGCCCTGAGGCGGAGACGTGGAGACTATGTGGGCTGCTGGACTCTCCCCGTCTGCACTGGCCGGATAGCAATCAACACTGTTTCCACAGAATTCTGGGGTCCGCACTCACCTCAAAGCTCCTCCCCCTCCGCCCGTGGCCTGCATGCAGCTTTCCCCGGGGGCATTGGAATGTCAATAGTCTTACACTTTTCATCAAGCTTTAAAAAGTGCTCTGCTATCTCAACTCCAAACACACCGACACAGCTCTTCTCCAGGAGACACACCTTACCAAGAAAGAAAAGGAGACGCTTTGGCGGAATTGGGTGGGTAAGGAGATACACCACGCCACCCTATTTTGGACCCAGCCATATGCAAATCCGTCTTCACCCTGCTCCCCATGGGAACAGTCCAGCCCGAACTGCCAGGCCAGGTCCTCCCTGGGCTGGAAACAAGCATACTTGTCTGGTTTCGGGATATCACCCCTCATCAAAAGAAACAATTGATGGACGGAATGCTGGACAATGCAAACATTCACCCCCAGTCACAAGGATCCGGGTTAAATCCTTCGTTCTTTTGCTCACCACACCACCCCAGTTTGGACCCAGCCATATGCAAATCAGTCTTGACCCTGTTCCTTGTGGGAACAGTCCAGCCTGAACTGCCAAGCCAGGTCCTCCCTGGACCGGAAACAAGCATCCTGGGGCCGGTTTCAGGGCATCACCCTTTATCAGCCAGGCTAGCTTGAATCCAGTGGTGTAGTGAGCACGGGACCCACGTCTGGGCATACCCTTCCCAATTAGGGCGACATATGCAAAAGAAACAATTGATGGACGGAATGCTGGACAATGCAAACATTCACCCCCAGTCACAAGGATCTGGGTTAAATCCATCATTCTTTTGCTCACCACACCACCCCACCCCAGTTTGAACCCAGCCATATGCAAATCAGTCTTGACCCTGCGCCCAATGGGAACAGTCCAGCCCGAACTGCCAGGCCAGGTCCTCCCTGGAGTGGAAACAAGCATCCTAGGACCGGTTTCGGGGTTTCACCCCTCATCAGCCAGGATAGCTTGACTCCAGTGGCATGGAGAGCACGGGACCCACAGCTGGGCTTCCCCGTCCCACTTGGGGTGACAAATGCAAAAAGAACAATTGATGGATGGAATGCTGAACAATGTCAAATACTCACCCCAAGTACAGAGATCTGGGCCTAAATCCATCGTTTTTTTGCTCACCACGCCACCCCAGTTTGGACCCAGCCATATGCAAATCAGTCTTGACCCTGCTCCCCATGGGATCAGTACAGTCCGAACTGCCAGGCCAGGTCCTCCCTGGACCTGAAACAAGCATCCTAGGACCGGTTTCGGAGTATCACCCCTCCTCTGCCAGGATAGCCTGAATCCAGTGGCATGGCGAGCACCGGACCCACTTCTGGGCATCCTTGTTCCACTTGGGGTGACATATGTAAAAAGAACAATTGATGGATGGAATGCTGAACTATGTCAAACACTCACCCCCCAGTTCAGAGATCTGAGCCTAAATCCATTGTTTTCTTGTTCACCACACCACCCCAGTTTGGACCCAGCCATATGCAAATCAATCTTGCCCCTGCTCCCCATGGGAACATTCCATCCCAAACAGCGAGGCCAGGTTCTTCGTGGACTAGAAACAAGCATCGTAGGACCGGTTTAATGCTATCACACCTCATCAGCTAGGATAGCCTGAATCCAGTGGTATTGCGAGCATCAGGGGGCATTGTGAGCGATGGCTAAGGATACCAGCAGGGTACTGCTGGTGAGGGATACAGCCCTGTCCAAAAAGCAGAGGGAGGAACGTCAGAAAAAGCTAGAAGCAGATATATTCCACCTCACATGCACGTATACGGGCACTGGTCACCAAACTGCAGGACATTGCAGATGTGTTGGCATCCTACTACAAGACCCGGAAATTGTTCAAGAAACAGATCAGATAAACGCCTTCCTGGAAGGTATTCTCTTACCTTGCCTCTCAGAGGATGGCAGGCAGCTGCTTCAGGGTGAGATCACCAAGGAGGAGAGAGAGCAGGGCATCTTGGATCTACCCTATCACAAAGCCCCGGGTGAGGATGGTTTCCCGGCAGGGTTCAAATCCGAGGAAGTGGATCTTCTCTATGAGGCCTTCGCTAAGGCAGATTGCTCAGGCTCCTTGGGTACATTGTCCAACAGAGCACTGATTTCAGTCCTACCTAAACCAAGAAAAGATTCTCTCCTTCGTGGAAGTTATCAGCTCATATCCCTGCTCAACAAGGACGTCAAGATATTGGCAAGCATTCTAGCAACCCGACTTAAGCGAGTCCTTCCCTCTCTTATTCACCATTCTCAAGTGGGGTTTGTCCTAGGCCGCTCATCACGGAATCATCTCCGCTCGCTGGCTCTTGTGGTCTGGCTAGCAGCAGACCTTCCGGATGAAGCCCTGACACTGTCGTTGGATGCAGAAAAGACCTTTGACAGGAAAGAATGGGATTATTTGTTTGCCACATGACGTAAATTTGGCCTTGGTGAGGACTTCATTTCTAGAGTAAGATGGGGCTATGATTCCCCCTCGGGCAGTTCAAATCTTGGGGGCTGTCTTTCTGACCCCCTTTCTGGTCCATACAGGTACCCGTCAAGGTTGCCCACTCTTCCCCATGTTGTTTCTCCTTGCAATGGAACCTTTAGCAGCATCCATGCACCAATCGGATTGGATAATAAGTATTCCAACGCCCAAAGGTCCCTCGACATTGTATTTATACGCAGATGACATTTTACTTACCTTGTCGGCCTTACCCTCCTCCTTCCCTGCGGTGTTGGAGATTATTGATGCCTTTGCGGCAGTATCTGTCACGCCTCGTGAACTCCTGTGACTTCCCAGCCGCTGTGCCCCATGCGCCCCATGCCTGAAGGCGGGTCGGGGTCATGGACCCTTATTTCATAGTGCCATGGACGCTCTGCACAACTTCATTAGTCTGCATATGCATTAGGCGCTACTGTATGTTAAAGCCCAATGCATCGGGCACTACTGTATGTTAAAGCCCATCTTGCACTCTCTTGTATATGTGTTTTAGGTTTTCTCATCTATTTCTGTTTATGTTCGTTCACAGAAACAGCTGTTTCGGAAGCCAAGCGGACGGCTCAGCAATGCCTCTTGAGATGCTTCACAGAACTTCAGAGAACGTGAAGGAACTACGGCCGCCATGTTGGGGGTTGACTGCTAGTATAAAAAGCAACCACGCCAGTCATCAGCTGCTCTTTATTGTTGCCTAAGCGCCCAGAGAACCCACGTACTGATGGTTATCCAAATCACTTTCCAGTTGAAGCCTGGTGAGGGCCAGAGTTAAACCCTCTCCCCCAAAGCTACTTAAAACAGGTAGGAGAACTCTCTCCCATAGTTAAGGATATCGTTGTGCTCTGAGCATAGCGCATGTGAGACACCGGTCTCTTTACATGTCCTTGCTTGTTCCGTGTGTGAGACTGCGCCTCATTGTCAGTAGAAAAATTGGTGCGAAGATGTCACACTCACCTGGAGTCCACGGGCGATTGCTTCAGGGCGCGAGGCGAGCGTAGAATCAGAGTACGCTCGCGCCACCGAAGAACTACATTACCCAGGAATCCTGCTTCCGGGTAGGCGCGCGCGCGTGCTGATGACGCGCCTACTACGAGTTCTTCTAGCAGGGCGGCGGCGGTGATCAGTGCTGCGAATTCTGTTAGGCCGGGACGCCGGATCAGGGAAGACTCGCGCTACGAGAATCCTTAACCTTTGGAAACGCTTTCATACAGGGCGGTAAGGGTGACGTTGTCACCGCTCTGGGGGCATAACTTGTATACTCACGAAGAGGTGAATTGGATCTATGTGTTCTATCGTTGTTTCTTAACATTATAGTAGATGAAGGAAGCTATACCTTCATCAAGTACTGAGTCTGGATTCATGGTATTTACGCCTGCGAAAATACCTTATTACCGGAAGTGTTATGCATTACATTGGCTGTGCTGAAACAGCAGAAGAGTGCTGGGCATGAAAAGTTGTTATACATTACATGGGATGTGCTGAAACAGCAGAAGAGTGTTAGGCATGAGAAGTTAATGCCAGTACCATTTATTTCGTTTCCTGATGATGAGTATTACTAAATACTTTATGTGCTCTTATGATCTTTCTTCCTAGCAGGGGCTTTGGTGTGAGTTTTGTTCAACCCCTCTGTGATGCAAGTACCAACAATCATTGTGGTGGGTACAGTATGAGTGAGCGTTGAGTGAGAAGATGTGTATACCCATAGTGTGGTGAAACTCATGATATGTGTGTTTTTCTCGTTTTTGCATATAAAGAGCCTTCCTAAGATATGATACCTTCATCTAAGACATGGGTGCAAGAATGCTCGTTCTTTTTCCTTTACAGGTAGTTATTGCTCCGTATAAGTTATGAGTTTAGATATGTATTACAGAAAGTGAAATAGGCTTATCTTGTGTTTCTTGTGTTGTAGGTCTCCCTCCCCGCTGTCCCCATCCTTTCCTTCCCTCGCTTAATCATTCCTACCCTCTGCGCTGTTATAGCATCAGAGAGTGGAGCGATTGAGAGGTGGACCCATTTGAGCAACACACCGATCCTGGGAGTTTGGAATAGAACCTTGACAGAATTCGCAGCCCAAGAATTTATTCTCTCCTGATCGGTGTTTGGTTGATGATGGCCACCTTAGACGATGTAATGGCGGCCTTGGTTATGGTTCAACAGGAGTTAGCTGCCTCTAGGGCAGAAACTGCGGCCTTACAAGATAGAGTTGACAAATTACAAAGGAACCCGTTTGACGTGAGCGCAGGAAGAGGTAGTGGTGCTACGTGGCCGTTAGGTTCCTTTGCAGGAGCAGCTCCACCATTGTCGGTGGAATTTCCCACACCTATACCTTTGGCAGCCCCTGAAAGGTTTACAGGGGATGAGAGCAAAGTACAGGTTTTTATGACACAGGTGTTGTTGCATTTTACCTGTAAACCTCGGGCATTTCCAACTAACCAAGCTAAGGTAGCCTTCCTTATTTCGTATTTAGCTGGTGATGCTGCCTTGTGGGCTGTCCCGTTTGTTCGTAAGGATGATCCCCTGTTGTACGATTGGGATGGATTTAGAAAAGAGTTTGAGAATATCTTTGATAGACGATCCCATAGTCTCACAGCCGATAGGGAGTTATTGGAACTAAGGCAAGGCAATAAAGATCTGCTTGTGTACTTGAATACCTTTCAGCGATTGATATCGGAAACTGGATGGCCTGAGGATAAGAGAGCAGCTTTGTTTAATCAGGGATTACGAGATGAGCTCAAAGACATAATAGCCCAGGTAGACCCTCAACCGGCCACGTGCACTGATCTCATTAATTTGGCTTTGAGGTTAGACAGTAGGATGAACGATCGCCGGACCGATAGAAGAAGACCTGATAGAATTTTTCCAGGTATGAAAAACCCAGGTTTTCTAAACCTAGTACGGCCGGAGTGCCAGAACCTATGGAGATAGGTACTGTTAGAGCTCCTTTATCACAGGAGGAACGAGAGCAGAGGCGTAAGAATGGATTATGTCTGTATTGTGGCAAGAAAGGCCATTTTGTAAGGGATTGCCTGGCTAAACCCAAGAACAAACCAGGGTTTGGTAGTACGAGTGCATCTGTGTTCCCTAAGTCGGAAAACTAGAAGGCTCAAAGGCAACAGGAGGGGGCTTTTTGAGCGGCTTAGTAATCCCCTCAACTCAGGAGATACAGGTGATCACATCAGGACATTTTAGGATCCCTATCGGTATTCAGTTGCCAGATGGCTGGAGAGACATGGAAGCGATGATAGACTCAGGGGCCACTGGGTTGTTTATGGATGAGAAGTTGGCTGCTGATTTACAGTTGTCCTTAGTTAAAAAAGATGTGCCTGAGACTGTCTTGGCCATAGATGGGAGGGAGTTGATCACAGGACCTATCAGTTTCTCCACAAGTGCATTGTTAGTACGCTGTGTGCATCAACATGTAGAGTCCCTAACCTTCAATATAATACGAGCACCTCAGTATGGTGTTATACTGGGGTTACCTTGATTAATTAAGCACAATCCTTCCATAGATTGGGTTGCCAAGACTGTTCTATTTAACAGTCCGGAATGCAAGGATCATGGCAGTCAGGAACACAGTGATCTTTCAGTAAAAGCCTTAGCCACTCTTCTTCACATAGCTACCACTGCAGAGCAGGATATTACCTTACCCCCGGAAAACGAACAATACAGGGAAGTGTTCAATGAACAACAAGCCAATGTGTTACCCCCTCATAGGTCCTACGACTGTCAAATTGACCTAGTGCCTGGTGCTGTAGTACCATGTAGCAGGATCTATGCTCTTACGGACAAGGAAAACGAGCATCTCAAATCATATTTGGATCAGTATTTGGCGAATGGCTTCATAAGACCATCTAAGTCTCCTGCAGCCTCCCCTTTGTTTTTCATACCGAAAGCAAACGGGGAAAAACGTGCGTGCATCGATTTTAGGGCCTTGAATCACATCACCATTAAGAACAGGTATCCCTTACCTCTCATTCCAGTTCTCTTAGACCAGGTTAAAACTGCCCAAATATATACACGGTTGGACTTAAAAGGTGCTTATCACTTGGTCAGAGTAAGGAAGGAGATGAATGGAAAACAGCGTTTCGCACTCGTTTTGGGTTGTTTGAGTACACTGTGATGCCATTTGGGCTGTGTAATGCTCCTGCTGCTTTTCAATTTTTTTGAATGAAGTGTTGCGGGAGTATCTGGATGTTTTTACAGTAGTCTATATTGACGATATTTTGATTTATTCTGATTCCGTGGGCCAGCATTATCAGCATGTGTGTTTAGTTCTGCAAGCCTTGCGTGACAATGGATTATTTTGCAAATTAAGCAAATGCGAATTCCATGTGCAGAGGGTGGAGTTTTTAGGAGTGATTCTTTCACCTCAGGGATTGGAAATGTCTGATCGTAAAATAAAAGCGGTAAAAGATTGGCCACAACCAGTCAATATGAAGGAAGTCCAATGTTTTTAGGATTCGCTAATTTTTATCGAAGGTTCATACCCCAGTTTTCAAAGGTAGTGACACCGATAACAAAACTGTTAAGAAAAAACGTTCCGTTTGAATGGACTCAAGAAACTGAAGCCTCCTTTAATCAATTGAAAGGAGCCTTTACCTCTGCCCCACCCAGATCCTGAGAAGCCGTTTGTAGTGGAAGCTGATGCGTCTGACATGGCGGTGGGTGCAATTCTGTCGCAAAGGAATGTAACGACAGGACAGCTACATCCAGTAGCCTACATGTCTCGCAAGCTTAATGAGGCTGAAACTAGGTACACCATTGCGGAAAAAGAGTTGCTGGCCATCAAGGATGCTTTCACTACATGGAGACATCATTTGATGGGGGCTAAGCATGTGGTCACAGTATACACAGACCATCGTAACCTCCAGTTTATGAGGTCTGCCCGTATGTTATCCCCTAGGCAAATGCGCTGGATGTTGTTTTTTTCAGAGTTCAATTATATTGTCACCTATAGACCTGGTGCGGCGAATGGGAAAGCGGATGCTCTTACCCGACGGGAAACTACATGTAGCCCGATGAAACAAACCCTTTCAATATTGGCCCCTGATCAAGTCATAGGCGTTGTGCACTCTGAACAATTTTTACGTTCTGTGGCTCGTGCATGCACATCGCCATTATGGAGGAAATGGCTCAAGGAACATCCTCAATGGAAAATGAGACAAGGGGTGCCGATCAGAAATCAACAGATGTTGATTCCCTCAAAAGCATTACAGGAAAGAGTGCTTCATTGGTGTCATACGGTTCCCAGTGCAGGTCACAATGGCATCGACAAGACGTTAGACAGAATTCTGAGATATTTTTGGTGGCCTTCAATAAAGACAGACGTGGCATTTTTCGTACAAAAATGCGAAATATGTGCCAAGGCAAAATCAGATCACAGAAAGGCTCAAGGGTTGTTGCAACCGTTACCCACACCCTCGATTCCATGGAATACTATATCCGTAGATTTCATAGTAGGGTTGCCTAAAGACCAAGGGCACACTGTTATCTTGGTAGTCGTAGACAGTCTCACGAAAATGGGACATTTCATAGCATGCAAGACTCTACCTACTTCTGGGCAATTAGCCAAGATTCTTCTGAGTCAGATAGTGCGATTACATGGCGTGCCATCCACTATTGTATCCGATCGTGGATCCCAATTCACGGCTCATTTCTGGAAGGTGTGGTGTGAGGCCTTGCAAATAAAATCAGCAAAATCCACAAGTTATCATCCACAAACGGATGGGCAGACTGAGCGTTTGAACCAAAACTTAAAGCAATATCTACGTTGCTATGTAAAAGAAAACACTGATGAATGGGTGGATCTGTTGTGGGTGGCAGAAACAGCTTACAACAGTGCGACCCATCAGTCCACCAAGCACACCCCGTACTACAGCAATTATGGATTTCATCCTAGATTCCTACCTTTTGTCCACCCTGGGATGGATCATAAATTACCTGAGGTACAGGACAGAGTGAAAAGAATACAAAGCGCTATCAAAAAGACGCAGTTGAATCTTCAGAAAGCTAAAATAAGCTACAAAAAACATGCAGATGTACGCCGTAGGGAATGTCCCCCATACAGGCCAGGTGATGTGGTCTGGTTATCCACGAGGAACCTCAGGTTTCGCCGATACAGTATATTCAACCCTCGTTATTTAGGGCCCTACAAGGTGATAAAATGCATTAACCCAGTTTCAGTCAGGTTATCCTTGCCAAAGACCCTGAGAATACACCCAGTGTTTCATGTATCCCTGCTGAAACCCTCCTACACGCCGGTGAAGAAATCGCCCTCCCCAGTTTGGGTGGATGGTGAACCTGAATATGAGGTATCTAAAATATTGGACTCAAAAATGAGGGGATCCTCATTATGGTATCTGATTTCCTGGAAAGGATATAGCATGGAGGAGAATTCCTGGGAACCCGCAAGGAGTGTGCATGCTCCCAGGTTGATACGCGCTTTCCATGCGCGGTTTCCAGGTAAACCGCGTCTTAGTCGGCCCCTTTAAGGAGGGGGAATGTACTGTCACACTCACCTGGAGTCCACGGGCGATTGCTTCAGGGCGCGAGGCGAGCGTAGAATCAGAGTACGCTCGCGCCACCGAAGAACTACATTACCCAGGAATCCTGCTTCCGGGTAGGCGCGCGCGCGTGCTGATGACGCGCCTACTACGAGTTCTTCTAGCAGGGTGGCGGCGGTGATCAGTGCTGCGAATTCTGTTCGGCCGGGACGCCGGATCAGGGAAGACTCGCGCTACGAGAATCCTTAACCTTTGGAAACGCTTTCATACAGGGCGGTAAGGGTGACGTTGTCACCGCTCTGGGGGCATAACTTGTATACTCACGAAGAGGTGAATTGGATCTATGTGTTCTATCGTTGTTTCTTAACATTATAGTAGATGAAGGAAGCTATACCTTCATCAAGTACTGAGTCTGGATTCATGGTATTTACGCCTGCGAAAATACCTTATTACCGGAAGTGTTATGCATTACATTGGCTGTGCTGAAACAGCAGAAGAGTGCTGGGCATGAAAAGTTGTTATACATTACATGGGCTGTGCTGAAACAGCAGAAGAGTGTTAGGCATGAGAAGTTAATGCCAGTACCATTTATTTCGTTTCCTGATGATGAGTATTACTAAATACTTTATGTGCTCTTATGATCTTTCTTCCTAGCAGGGGCTTTGGTGTGAGTTTTGTTCAACCCCCTCTGTGATGCAAGTACCAACAATCATTGTGGTGGGTACAGTATGAGTGAGCGTTGAGTGAGAAGATGTGTATACCCATAGTGTGGTGAAACTCATGATATGTGTGTTTTTCTCGTTTTTGCATATAAAGAGCCTTCCTAAGATATGATACCTTCATCTAAGACATGGGTGCAAGAATGCTCGTTCTTTTTTCCTTTACAGGTAGTTATTGCTCCGTATAAGTTATGAGTTTAGATATGTATTACAGAAAGTGAAATAGGCTTATCTTGTGTTTCTTGTGTTGTAGGTCTCCCTCCCCGCTGTCCCCATCCTTTCCTTCCCTCGCTTAATCATTCCTACCCTCTGCGCTGTTATAGCATCAGAGAGTGGAGCGATTGAGAGGTGGACCCATTTGAGCAACACACCGATCCTGGGAGTTTGGAATAGAACCTTGACAGAAGAGAAGTCAAGCGAAATACATTTCTGTACTCTATTGAGAGTGATGTTGATGGCATTAAGCAGAACCATTGAGTAATCACTGGCATATTGATAAAGGGGCGATCCTTGACGCTCCTGTAAGGACAGTATTTTGGCATATCTTGAGCATGAGGTGTGATATCATACAAAAGAGTCAGCACCTTTGATTATTTGCTAAGAACTACGTCCAGAAGCAAACCTTAATGACTGAATACACAGATGGATGTGTCTGATATGTTCATGCCAATGTGATTTGGCGGACTCTAAGAACTTGTTACTAACATAATCTATGTGTGATAATTATATTGCGTTCACAGGTAAGAACAGGAATTTCTCTTTGTTGTATATTGACGTTACTATGTGTTAGTGACTTCCAGGGAACTTAGCATTGGACGCCTAACAAGAATCCTGTCTCGTTCCATGACTCCCTCCCCGCAGTACCCTCCCCAAAACCCTTCCCCTGCATGGCCACTCCGATCTTCTGTCTTTCATGTGCATAATCGGTGCTGCTGGACTGTCGGCATATTGAGGGTACTGCTCCAGAGGAATCAACACTTCCTGACAGAATAACAAGCCTGTACAATTAAATTCCTCTTGAGCAGTGCTCCCAATACGTCTTCCCTAGACGACCTGTGCAAAATGTTGACTGCCAAGCAAAAGGACATAGTCGCCGCAAGGCAGGAAACAGCAGCATTGGCTAATCAAGTGGCCCACCTACAAACACAGATAGCAAGTGGACAACAGAAACCTGCCCTTGTGCATACTACTCTATCAAGGGGCAGTCCCCCTGCTCCTTCATTATCATTATCCGTTTCAATACCTGTTCTTTTAGCAGCACCAGAATGGTTCATAGGAGACACTTCCAAGGTCCAGACCTCTCTCACGCAGGTACAGTTTCACTTTATGGTGCGCCCCACTGCTTTTCCTGATGCCCAGTCCAGGATGGAGCTTTTGATCTCGTATCTTAGCGGTGATGCCACCATGTGGGCAGTTCCTTTAGTAAAACAAATAGTAGGCTTTTGTATAATTGGTGACTATTCCAATCAGAGTTTGAGAAGATCTTTGATAAGTGAACCATCACAAATTCGGCAGATCGCGAGTTGTTGGAGCTCACACAGGGCAACAAAGACCTGGTTACCTATCTCACAAATTTAACAGGTTGATCTAAGAAACCTATTGGCCCGAAGAAAAGTGGGCTGCACTGTACAACCTCGGGCTCAAAGATTAGATCAAAGACCTAATAGCACAAGTTGATCCTCAACTAGACACATGTGAGGACCTGATAGCCCTCACCTTACTGCTAGACCGCAGGCTTACGGACCGAAAAGTGGATCAGAGAAGGTGGGATGTACGCCCACCTAATCGCCCAAAAGAGAAAAACATACCTTCACCTTCAGACACCAGAGAACCCATGGAAATAGGAGGCATTCGAAGGCCACTAACTCAAGAGGAAAAGGAACTAAGGAGAAAAAGGGGCCAATGCCACTATTGCGGAAAGAAGGGTCATTTCATTCGGGAATGCCTAACTCGCCCGAAGACAGCAAGCCCAAAACAGCGCTCAAAGCAGTAACACTCAGGGAAACTAATGAGCTCAAGAGCTAGATAGGAGAACTCTTGAGCGGCAACCCCATGGCTCCTGCCCATCCATTGCCAATACCTTGCAAACCTCCTCTCCACATCTGATTCTCCATGCTCATGTTGAAGTGGAAAACATCCATCATGAGGTAGTAGTCATGTTAGATTCCGGGGCAACCGGAAATTTTATAGATGCTAAGTACTGTGCAGCTTACAGATCCCCATCCAAGCTAAAGTTCAACCAGAAGCACTGCGCGCTGTGGATCGGATAATACCGTATCAGTTGAGCTAACCCTACGTCAAGAAGCTAAGTCACACCAAGAAAGTATCAGGTTCGATATCATAGATGCTCCGCAATTCAGTATCATTCTCGGAATGCCATGGCTAATGGAGCGCAATCCACAGATTGATTGGGCCAAAAAGCGTGTACATTTTACTCAGAGTGGTGTACTCAAGTATGAATGGCAAAATCCCCCACAAGATCCAGCAAACTGCAGGAACCAAGCACATTATTAGTTGCAGTTGCAGCTGTAGCTGCAGCAACCCATGTTATCGCAACTGCTGCGGAGCGAGACTCGGAACCACCCAAACAGTATAAATCATTCTGGGACAACTTTAATGCCAGGATGGCAGAGACCTTGCCTCCGCACAGAGTCTATGATTGCCAAATAGATCTCATACCGGGATCTAAAATTCTGTGCAGTCAAATATATGCCCTAACTGAGCAAGAAAACAAGCACTTGTGGGCTTACCTGGACAAATATTTGCAAAATGGCTTCATCAAACTGTCGAAGTCCCCTGCAGCCTTGCTGGTATTTTTCGTACCAGAGGCTAATGGCGAACTCCGCACGTGCATTGACTATCGAGCCCTAAATAAAATCACCATTGAGAATCGCTGCCCTTTGACCCTGATCCCCGTACTACTCGACCAAGTGAGATCAGCCAAAATCTACACTTAGCTCGATCTCAGAAGTGCCTACCATCTAGTTCGCATCCGTGCTGGGGATGAGTGGAAGACTGCATTCCGCACAAGGTATGGCTTGTTTGAATACAATGTCATGCCCTTTGGGCTATGCAACGCCCCTGTGGTGTTTCAATTTTTTGTAAATGCTGTCCTCCATAAATATTTGGACAAATTCGTCATAGCATACATTGACAACATCTTAATTTTTTCTGCCACCATGGAGGAACACATAAATCACATTAAGACAATCCTGACAGCTGTACAATACAAAGGATTATACTGTAAGCTTTCCAAGTGTACGTTCCACACCACTGAAGTGGAATGTTTAGGATTAATTTGACCTCACAGGGGATCACAATGGCTGAGTGCAAAATCCAGGCCATTACTGAGTGGCTCAGATCGCAGAATGTGAAGGATATCCCAAAAATCCTGGGTTTTGCAAACTTCTATAGGAGATTCACTGACCACCTCTCTGCTAAAGTCATCCCACTCACGACACTGCCCGCAAAGGGGTCCATTTTCAGTCGACCTAAGACACTGAAGATACGTTCTTGCACTTGAAAAAAGCATTTACAATTGCGCCTATTTTGAAACATCCTGACACTGCACATTATTATTATTGTAAGATTTGTAATGCGCATGGCTGCCCCAGCAACGGGGCGTCCCAGCGCAGCCAAAGACTTGAGACTGTAGCGGGTGGTGGGGAGTTACGCCGGGAAGAGCCAGGTCTTTATGGCTTTGCGAAAGGCAAGATGATTCTGGATCCCTCTGATGGAGGCTGGGAGCGAGTTCCAGAGTCTGGCCGCAAGAGTTCTAAAAGAGCGGCCTCCAGCTTTGGCTCTTAGGACTCGAGGAATACAAGCCAGCCCTTGGTCGGCTGGGGGTAGAGTACGCCGAGGAACATAGAGAGCTAGCAGATCTGCCAACCCCGGTGGTGCTTGTTGAGTCAGAATTCTATGAGCCACACATAGCGTTTTAAACTGGATTCTTTTTTCCACTGGCAGCCAGTGTAGTTTAGGTAGAAATTTAGACACTGAGCAAGATTTCGGAAGCACCAGGAGAATGCGGGCTGCTGCATTCTGTATTCTCTGCAGACGCCGGATACTGGACTTATTGGCTCCTAAATACAGAGAATTACCATAGTCCAATCTAGATAAAATCGTGGCCTGAACAATGGTCTGACGGATTTTTGAGTTAAAGAAACCAAGTAAAGGTTTTAATCCTCGCAGGAGCCCAAAACAGGTCCCTGCTACTGATTTAGATTGCATATCAAAGGAGAGACCACTGTCGATCCAAACACCAAGATTCTTAACTGCCTCTTTAGGCAGGGGTGCTGGTTTTAGTCGATCTGGCCAATATTGTTCCAACTTCCGACCACATATCACGGTCTCTCCCGAACAGCAGAATTTCTGACTTACTGGCATTCAGCTGCAGGTAGTTTGAAGCCATCCAGTCCGCGATCACCAACAAATCCTCCTTAAATTTCACGAGATTGTGGTTACATTTCTTAGAGAAGGCAATAACCAATTGGGTGTCGTCAGCGTACGATACCAACGACAAACCTCTACTTTTAGCCACCGCCGCTAGGGGTTGAACATAAATGTTAAAAAGTAAGGGGCTCAATATTGAGCCTTGAGGCACCCCCTGTTGCAGGGCATACTCCAGAGAGTGGAAAGGTGGCACCAAGACCTGGAAAGATCTATCCTCCAAAAAAGAACGAAGCCAGGCCAGGGCCGGCCCCCTAATTCCTATCTCCTAAAGACGATTTAAAAGTATCACGTGGGAGACAGTGTCGAAGGCGGCACTTAAATCAAAAAGAACTAAGGCCGCAGAATTTCCGACATCGAGGCTACCACGGATTTCTTCCGTCACTGCCAATAAAGCTGATTCGGTGCTGTGACGAGATCTAAAACCGTTTTGCGACGAATCTAGTATTTAATTTCTCTCGATAAACTCTGTAAGAATGGTGTTTACATGAGATTCTACCGTTTTTGCCAGAAACGGCAGCTGAGATATAGGACGGTAATTACCCAGCTCAGATGGATTCAGAGACGGCTTCTTCAGGAGAGGTATAACTTTAGCGTGCTTCCACGCAGATGGTACGGACGCTGTGGTTAGAGATAGATTAACCAGATCCCTACTCACTGGCGAAATGAGGGTATGAAACTGGTGAAAGTGAGCAGGTGCCAGAGGGTCGGCTGGAGAGCCTGATTTAATTTTCAGACAGAGGGACTCAAAATCAGTGGGAGACAATAGGGGGAAAGACGAGAGTACACTAACCACAGTGGATCCAATGATCCCATGCCTTTCCACAAGGTCAGTGGTGCCAGTGGCCGGAGGGAGGCTCTTATATATCTTCTCCACCTTATTCAAAGAGTAACTAGCCAGGTCGTCACACTGAAGATTTGAGGTGATAGGTGAATCCACCTTCAACCCAGAACTCTTCATGACCTTGAGCAGGATGAAGATTGTTTTAGAGGGGTTGTTACTCGCCGAGATTTTTCCGGCTATAAACTCTGCTCTGGCTCTCCGGGCCAATTTATGATAGAGCTTAATAGACGCTCGGTACTTGTTTTTAGCTTCAGCATCATAAGTGCGCCCCCAGGCGCGCTCAAGCTGTTTGCAGTGTTTTTTAGCTTTAATCAGCGAGTCATTAAACCAGGGATTAGACTGCCCTCTTTTTTTTACACTCAATTTGGCAGGGATGCAACTGTCCAAAACTAGCGTCAGCCAATTCTGGAAACACGTATTAGCATCCTCAATATCAGGTGGAAGCTGAGGCTTGTGGCTTAACAATAAATCCAAGAAATGATTGATGTCTTACTTGTGCCAAGGACATTTTAAGACTGGTACGGGGCAGTTCAAAACAGGCTTTCCTTGCCACCGCAGGGCGAAAAAGATGAGAAAATGATCTGTCCAGACCACAGGGATCGGCGACAGAACCTTTAGGGAACCCAAGTTGGAGAATATAGGGTCCAACAGATGACCTGCTACATGCGTGCTCTTGGGGACATATTGAACCAGCTGACAGGCCTCTAAATCTGCCAAAAAACTGGCGATCTCCGATTTGCCGACGTTTTCAAGATGTAGATTGAGGTAAATTCGCCGCTTTACTAGCGAAAAGGGTAACTTTATTCAACAATTCTTCCCTGAACACTGTAGATGGCCCTGGAGGTCATTTATCATAGAGGCAGATGCCTCTGAGAAATCCATCGGCACCATTTTGTCCCAAAGAGACTTGAGTACCAACCAATTGCGCCCAGTAACATATCTCTGTAAAAAGTTACTGCCTGCTGAACGCAACTATACTATTGCAGAAAAAGACCTGTTGTCGATCCGTCTAGCTTTCAAGGAATGGTGACACTACTTGTTAGGCACCAAATTCCCAGTAACGGTCTACAATGACCACAGAAACGTGCAATTTTTACATTTTGCCAAGGCACTAACCCCCAGACAGTTACGCTGGACATTTGACTTCCAGATAACGTCCCGACCTGGCAGTGCGAACAGCAAAGTGGATGCCCTCTCCCCCACCGACTCTTTTACTTTAGAGCCTAGTGAACCTCCCCATATAGTGCCTCTGGAACAAATAGTTGTTGTTACTGTTTTTCTAACCACTGATTTTGTTCACCAATTACGGAAGGCCTTGCCTATGTTCCAGCAAGTAAAATGGTGTAAACAAGAGGCAAATCGCCGAATGCTGGACTACTTACCATTCCAGAGTCAATGCCTACCAAACCATTGCAAAAACAAATACTCCAATGGTGCCATGATCACCCATTGGCCGGACATCCTGGGCGTACCAAAACCAAAGAGCTAGTCAGCCGTCATTTCTGGTGGCCTACGTGAAACTCAGACATAAACATGTACATTCAACAATGCAAAATCTGCAGTCTAACCAAGGCCAATAGGTCCAAGAAAAAAGGTCTGTTACAGCCACTTCCTACCCCTGAAAGGGCTTGGGGAAAAATCTCAATGGATTTCATAACAGCCCTACCAAAAGATCAAGGAAAAATACAGTTATGGTGGTGATTGATCGCTTGTCCAAAGTGGCCCACTTCTTTGCCTGCGCAGGCGTGTCAACATTTGTTAACCCAAGTGGTGCGCCTTTATGGCTTGCCAAAGACCATTACTTCAGATCGAGGTGCGCACTTTGCACCCAGGTTTTGGAAGGCTTGCTGCACGGCCCTGAGCATAAAACACAACATGTCTACCAGTTATCACCCAGAAACTGACTGCCAAACCAAAAGGGTGAACCAAGTTTTAAAACAATACCTACGCAGCTACTTGTTAGGTGTACCAGGCTCATGGGTGGAATTGCTCTGGGAGGCTGAATTCGCCTACAATAACTTACAACACTCTGTAATGCAAATGTCCCCATTCTACGCCAATTATGGTCACCATCCTTATTTCATGCCCTTGCTCGACCCATTGCCAACTGACCATGTGCCTAATGTGACACTCAAACTGAAGAAACTGTCTACTATGGCATTACGCTTCCGTCAAAATGTCTTGAAGGCCAAAGCCTTATATAAATATTTTGCTGACCAAAAACGCCTAACAGGACCAGAATATCAGCCTGGTGATCTTATCTGGTTATCCATGAAGAATCTCAGTTGTAAGCACCAGCACAGGTTTCAACCATGATATATAGGACACTTTCCAGTTGTTAAAGCAATTACCCTTGTTGCCTTCAAACTACAGCTACCTCGTATCATGAAAGTGCATCCAGTCTTCCACACCTCATTGCTAAAGCCTGCGGGCCCTCATGTCCTGTCTAGCCCACCGCCTCCTAGCCTAGTTGATGATTGTTTAGTGTATGAGGTGGAAACCATAAAGGATGTTAAACGTCATAAGGGTGTTCTCTGGTACCTTGTGTCATGGAATGGGTATGGCCCACAGGAAGACTCGTGGGAGCCCCGTAGTGCCATAAATGCACCACGCCTTCTACAGTGCTTCCATGCCACACATACCACGCTCTCCTAATGCAGTGCAAGATGGACTTTTGGTGATGGGTACTGTCACTGCTCATGAACTCCTGTGACCTCCCAGCCGCTGTGCCCCACGTCTGAACACGTGTCAGCGCCATGGACCCTTATTTCATAGTGCCATGAACGCTCTGCACAACTTCATTAGTCTGCATATGCATTGGGTGCTACTGTATGTTGAAGACCAATGCATTGGGCACTACTGTATGTTAAAGCCCATCTTGCACTCTCTTGTATGTGTGTTTTAGGTGTTCTTATCTGTTTCTGTTTGCGTTCGTTCACCGAAACAGCTGGTGCAGCAGGCAAGCGGACGGCTCAGCAGCGCCTCTTGAGACGCTCCATAGAACGTCAGGGAACGTGAAGGAACTACGGCCGCCATTTTGGGTGTGGCTGCTAGTATAAAAAGCAACCACGACCGTCATCAGCCATTCGTTATTGATGTCTAAGCGCCCAGAGAACCCGCATCCTGAAGCAGCTCCGATTCGCTTTCCCGTTGAAGACCTGTGAGGTCCAGAGGTAATCCCTCTCCCCCAGAGCTACTGAGAACAGGTAAGAGAAATCTCTGCTATAGTTAAGGATATCGCCCAGCTCTGAGCGTAGCGCATGTGAGATGCTGGTCTCTTTACACGTCCTCGCTTGTTCCGTGTGTGAGACTACACATCATTGTGAGTAGAACAAATGGTGCAATGAGAAGTCAAGCGAAATACATTTATGTACCTTGTTGAGAGTGATGTTGATGGCATTAAGCAGAAACATTGAGTAATCACTGGTATATTGGTAAAGGACATTATTTTGGCATATCTGAGCTCATTGTATGAGGTGTGATATCACACAAAAGAGTCATGACCTTTAATTATTTTCCAAAAACTACATCCAGAAGCAAATCTTAATGACTGAATACACAGATGGATGTGTCTGATATGTTCATGCCAATGTGATTTGGAGGACTCTAAGAACTTGTTACTAACATAATCATTGATTGATAATTATATTTTGTTCACAGGTAAGAACAAGAGTTCTCATTGTTGCCATCAATGTTACTATGTGCTAGTGACTTCCAGGGAAACTAGCATTGGACACCTAACAAGAATCCTGTCTCATTCTAGGTCTCCCTCCCCGCAGTGCCCTCCCCAAAACCATTCCCCCCGTCTGGCCCCTCCGATCTTTCTTTCATGTGGAGAATCAGTGCTGTCGGAAGGTGAGCATATTGAGGGTACTGGTCCAGAGGAATCAATACTTCCCTACAGTATCCAGCTACAAAGTGAACTGAGGAAAAAGCAAGGCCTTGCCATTGTCACAAATCATCACCTGCTCTGCCATAGCCGATTTACTCATTTCGGTGGAAGAATTCCTGTCTTAGGTATCTGGGCATTCTAGTAAATAGGGGCCTGGAACGCATGGTGGCAGATCACCTGGACCCATTAATGGGTTAAATGTGACTGGACTTTGTGAAGTGGTCCCACCTAAAACTCTCTGGGGACGGACTCAAGTGGTGAAAATGGATACCCCTCGCCTGAATCACATACGTGTTAAGCATGCTTCCCCAATTATTACTCCTCTCGACCTTCCGTCGGATAGCTAAGACCATTAAGGCCTTCATCTGGAGCTCAGCGATACCTCGTCTGGCAATTCAGAAGCTAATTGCCCACAGATCAGCAGCAGGATTAGGCCTGCCTGCTGTAGAACATTACTGTTTATCCCTACATTTGGCACAAATGGCATACATGCCCCCTGGGTCCAAGACCCTCCGTTGTGGGTTATGATTGAACGCAGATTCCAGGAGGCATCGTTGGAATACAGGCCCTCTATGCTCGTGACCCCACTGCCTCCGACTCCCCAAATCCCATGCTGAAAGCCATGTACTCTTCCTGGCTGTGTGCCCACAAGATTTTTTGGGTGGACACGCATCTTCATGACAAAGCTCCCCTCTGAAACAATGTAGGCATTTGCATATGCGGGACCATGCTTGACTGGGGCCCTTGGCGCAGAGTTGGGATTCTGACTCTTACGCACTGGATCCCTGGTGGTGAAGTCAAGTCCTTTCAGATACTACGGGATGAATTTGGCATGTCGCATAGTCACTGCATGCCCAGTGGTTTTTCTAGTGGAGTGATGGCGCTCTAAGGCAGTACCCAAATATTATAGGGTGAACTTAGTGCGGTGCAAAAGGGTAGGGAGAACCACCCCTCTCCCTAGATTGTGGAAACCACAGACAAAGAACTCCAAGGTCCCCTGCACAATGTGACCAGAATTCCATTAAAGTTTCCTCATGAAGCAGATTCTATATTCTGCGATGCAGACGAGTAGTCTCACACGCCGGAGACTTCACCAGCTGCTTCACCGGATCGGGTGACCAGCGGCAACACAATCAAAGCTGGCTGACAGCCATAACCCTACGAATAGGGTCTCACAATAATTAGTAGCTGCATATTCTGAATACTCGTCTGCATCATAGAATTTAGAATCTGCTTCATGAGGAAACTTTAATTAAATGGAATTCTGGTCTCTGTTACCCTTGGGACCATCTACTACTATTTACCTTCGGGACGGAAGTACAACCGACAATAAGGACCGTAATCATAGGAATTTAGCCCTGAAGAAGTCGCTGTGTACTTCATGGTAGCGGCGAAACACGTGTTGGCTAGTCTAAGACTCTGTACCAAGGAACGCACAACAAGGACAATAAATCCTGGAACCACACAGAGCAGTGGATGAACAGTGTTTTTCTTTCCTACACTCATTACTGTACTAACTTAATTCTATGTACCACTAGCGTGTGCAGGGGACCTTGGAGTTCCATGTTGCATAGTCCACAATGGCGATATATACAATTGCGCCATTGTCTGTTTAGCAAATTGGGTCCCCAACCATGGACCATTCCCTGTTCCCCCGTGCTCTCTTACCTCAACCCTTGGGGTCAGTTTAAAGACGTGATATCCGGATTATATAATCTTCTGATTCATCATCTTTACCCTCAGCCACAATTGGCTAGCCTCAGGACAACTTGGCAGGCTCGTATGCAGATGGAATATGATGAGGAAGAATGGACAGAACTTTTGGAGGCCCCAGACCGAGGAGTTTGCGAGACACGAATGAAACTCAGTCTTTTTAAGATCCTTCAGGGCTGGCACTGGACCCCGGCACGGCTCCAGGCTGCAGGGTTGCTCCCTCATTCTGCCTGTTGACGATGTGATCATGCACCCTGTGATATTGTCCATATTTTGCTGGAATGTCCCACCATACACCCCCTTCTGGACGGCAGTAGAGTCTACGCTTCAAAAATCTATGAATTTGCCCTCGCCAGTTCCGGACCCCCTAATTTTTCTCCATGACTTATCGGACATTCCAGAATTGACCCGCCATCCTTGTCGATTGCTCGTCACTGTCCTCACAGCTGCCAAAATCTGTATTTTGCAACATTGGCGCTCTCCACGTGTGGAATGGCTTGCGGAGATGTACACGACTGCATCATATGAAAAGATCACTTACAAGTTAGTGGAAAAGGCAGATATTTTTCTTCGTATATGGTCCCCCTTTTTGCAAGATGCCCCTTTTTTCCCTTATAGTTCGTTTAGACTATTGCTTCTTCCTCATTACCATCATTACACTCACTACCCCTCCCTCCCCCGCTCCTCTCTTTCTTCCCTACTTCGCAGTTTCTGTCTTTCTTCCCTTCTTTTTCTCTCTGTCCTTCTTCCCTTCCTCTCTTTTCTTTCTTCCTTCTATAGTTTATTCTCTCCCCATCTCTTCTTTTTTAAACCTCTGCTAAATATTATGTATATAAGCATTGTTTGCTATTGGTGCATGCATGACAATCAACATTTGTATCCCTGTATGGGTATAAGCTGGACATGCATGTCACTGTATTTGCTGTTATTTCTCAGTTGGCAATTTTATTAATAAAACAATTGATTCAAAAAAAGACTTGCGCAACGCAGTGGACAAAGTTCAAGTAGTTGAGGGTTGTATCTCTGAACCTGAGGACACAATCCACAATCTGAGGGATACAGTAGCACATCTGTCGATGACCTCCAAAACTTAGGGGGAACGTGCAGAGGATGCCAAGAATCACACAAGGAGGAGCAATCTTCGCTTTATTGCCTTCCACAAGGGCTCAGAAGGTACATCCCTGGCGAGCTTCCTGGAACAATTGATTGCATCGCGTATAACGGCAGATAGACTCTTAGCTTGCTTCATAATAGAAACAGCTCACAGATCCCTGGTGGAGAACCCCCCTCCTAGAGGACCCTCACATCCTGTGATTGCTAAGCTGCTAAACTATAGAGACAGAGACACAATCTTCAGGGCGGGTGGAAGCACGGAGATGCTCTAATTTCAATCTTCTTGTATTATGGTTTTTCCAGACTGCACTTGGCCAGTACAACACAGCGTAAATCTTTAGACCCCGTCAAACAAAAAGCAACAGCTCTAGATCCAATATATGCTCATGTTCAAGTCCAAATTTAAATTGTAAGTCTGAAAATGTCACATTTAGAAAGTTGGCATTTTCTTACTTTAGCCTTTCTGTGCCTCTGCCTATCTCTGAATACCTGTCTGGGTTGCTTGACAGCTGGGCTTTGTGCATTCCCTGTAGACAGTCACACAAAGGCAGAAGGGGTGTGAAATTTGCATCCTGATGGACCATTACCAGGCTGATGGGCCTTCCTGAGGTAGATTGGGAGGGAGGAGCTGACACTTGCACCTGAATAGGGCTGTGCCTGTCCCTACACAAAGAGCTGCATACCTCTCTGTAGTGAGTCTGGAGGTAGGGCAGGAAAGTAGGGGTGGGCGATAAACTCCGCTCCGCCAGCGGTGTCCATCGAGTTTTGCCGCTCCGCTCTATGCTTGGAGCACGGAATTCGGCAAAACCTCAGTCACTTCCACGGAGCGGAGTTTACCGGTGCTGCCGCCCACCCCTAGAAACAAGCAGTGCAATGCTTACAAACTGAAAATCAGCAACGGCGAGTTTTGCCTGGCTTATCGGCATTATCGCTATACTACCTCTTCCGGTGCAAGGAGCAGTACTTTCCAGGGCATTAAAGGTCTCTTCTGGAGTGACAAATCAATGTATACTCTTCCAGTAGCAAATCCCATGCATGCTCATTGGCTGACACACACACTTGGAGGACTGCACAAAATTGTTCCCATTCAAAGTATAAAGAAGACGAAGTTCGAAAATTGCAGCTCTGTTGAGCAGAGGGTATTATTGGCTCAGCACAATACAGCAATTAGTGCTGCAGCTGGAGATGCGACACATCTACTAACAAGTAGTCTGCAATCATGCGTAACAAGTGCATTCATGTCTGCAGTGCTTCTGAGAAATGGAACAAATGCTGCGTGGTGCAGTCTGGGTGAACACTGAAAAGCACAAAAGAGCGATACTCATTACTGAAATGGGATAGTCAAAAGTAACAAGAGCACTTTAATAAATAAAGATTCATATTAACTATTGTAAGACACCAACATATTTTACACTTACCATTTCCCAAACTACAAAACTAATAAAATAGATTCCGAATGAATAATATAGATCACCTACTCACTTCGGAAGAAAAAGGCGGATTGAATACAGCTGAGCTCTACAGTTCGCATGCAGGATGCTGCCTTTTGCTTATCAGGAGGGAATGATGCATTGAGCCCAGTCCAGCCGGTTCTGTCTAACCTGCAGAGAGCACTGCGCTTCCGCAAATCTTTTCATTACTATGCCTCATTAAAACCACCGCTCGCGGGGGGCGTGGTCGCGCAGCGCATGGAGTGAAACGTGCGCCTGGGGAGCTCCGGGCACTGGAGGGCTCCCCCCGACGACGTTCAGGACCCCTGAAGGGTCCGAGAGCAGCCTGCCCGCGTTCTTTGAGTCGGCGGACCCGAGAGCTGCGGCCACGATCGAGAGGCCTGCAGCCCGGGTACGCAGCCGCCATCTTCGATTGCCTGAATCCCCGAGGGCTGCAAGTTGAGTGTGTGCCCGCCTCCCCCGGGAGATCTGCGGCCTTGAGTGAGCCACGCACTGTCCTGGGTGGCGCTCGGGGTGACTTCCGAGGCGGAGGAGAGGAGGCTCGGGACCGGCGCCTGGAGGCGCGAAGGTACTGCGCACTGCGGGGGAAAGGCCTGAAACCGCCATCTTTAGGACTGGCAGAGCTGGAGAGACGGCGCACCGCACCCCTCCCGGGGCTCTCAACACAGCACTGGGGCATTAGAGGGGCCTCCCTGTTGCAGCTGAAGCTATTGGAGGGGCAGGAGAACAAACCGGAGGCATTTGTGGGGTCGGCGAACGCGGGGTCATTGGTGTCGCAGCGGGGCCTGGGGCCTACACTCACAGCCACCACTCCCGATTGCCCGATTCACAGGGAGCTGTAGGACCTCGAACGAGTCTACAGCTGGCCTGTGCGATCCTGAAGGCTGAGGAGCAGGGGTCGGGCTCGGGGATCATCCCCTAATGGTGAGAAAGCACGGCGCCTCCCTGGGGGAAAGCTTGTGACCGCCATCTTGGGGCCTGCTGGGCTGATGAAGCCACGTACCCTGCCATATTCGAGGCGATACACCTATCGGGCGCTGCGGGGTAGTCCCTCGAGAGGTATAATGAGGAGCCGGACTGTGCCTGGGCCCACCCCCCCAGGCAGAAGCTAGGCTGATCGTGGCACTGGAGGTGGAGGAGATGTTCCACTGCAAGCATAGACCTGATCAGCGGAGAGGGGTTGATCGACGGAGCGGCGAACCTGAGGAGGGAGATCACGGAGGCCTTGTCCACCACTAGGCCGCACACCACCTGGGGACCCAGGCGATATAGTGGCTGATTCGGACGGTCCCACGGGCCGGCCATTTATGGAGCAGGAGGACGGAGCACACCATCAGTTGGCCCACTCGAGTGTGTGAGTACTTGGGGGCACCTTGCTAGCACGTGGGCATGACATTCCAGCATAATACATGGTTCTTTGGAGGGTCGTTAACTACCTCATGCTACACTGTGCGCTCCTTTTCATCACTAACAGGGGTCAGTAAAGAAATGAGGAAATACTACAAGGCCTAGGGAGGAGGTGAAATCCCCTTGCGCGCCTGCTATATAGACCACACCTCTCTTCTCATGGTCCACAGCAAAGAGGCCGACAGGGCCACCGACACGGGGCAATAGTGTCACCGATCTAACCTACCTCACAGAGACACTTTTTATACAAAGACATTCGACTCCTGTCCTAACTGAGCTGCCTGCTCCACTGCAAACGATCCCACGTTGGGCCATGGAGCACCCTGAACCTCCTGTTCTGTCTTTCTGACCCTGGTACATAGTGGGAGCACTACTGACTAAAGGACATGCCACGCTCCAAGACAGGGAAAGACACCGCAGCAAATCTGAAAGATAATCCAGTAGTATCCCTGTGGAACAAAACTGGTCCTTCGGCTACCGTATCCATGGCGTCCTCATCAGAAGGATCGGCAGACCCTCTTACCCAAGCATTTATGACCAACTTTTTGCACGAGATCAAATCAGAAATTAGTTCTCTTAAAACTGAATTTAAATCATGCGTTAAGAAACTCAAAAAGACATCACAGAAATTGGAGAGAGGGTGGACGATCTTGAAAAATCAATGGACACTCGCACGGAAGACCAGGAACACCTTTGGCAATGACTAGCTCTCCTCGAGGAACAAAACATTGAACTTCAAATAAAGCAGGAGGATTTGGAGAACAGAAGTAGGCGCAACAACCTCCGCCTTAGAGGCGTACCCAAAGGGGCAGAATGTTCGGATATAATGACATTTGTAGCAGAGCTCCTTCATGAGATCAGAGGAGACGAGGATGCCTCCCCAGCACATCGAGTGGCTGCGCCCCCTGGACGCTCGGAACTAGTCTCCAATATACTAACTAGGGACCATTTCTTTACGGAGAAAGAGGCAATATTAAAAGCGGCCCGGAATAAAACTGAATTGGCATGCAAGGGATTTACTATTCAGCTCTTTCAGGATATCGCACCAACTACGCTCCGGCGTCGCAGAGACTTTAAACCAGTCACTGATAAGCGTTGCAAACTGGGCATCCAATACCAATGGGGACATCCTTTTGCGCTGACTTTCACATGGGAGGCAAAACGATGGGTGTTGCACTCTCTTCAGGAGGCCAAACAACTACTACAACTCTCAGCACCCTCCACATTAGCCAGCTCCTCTCTTTCGACACCACCAGACAGAGAACCTGCATGGCCGCAGTGGACCAAAGCACTCAGGCCGCGACGAGGGACTAGAAACAGGGGGCAATCCTCCTCCCAGGCCAAGCAGGATATTATCCAACATCTCCGCTCCATTGCCGGCGAGAAGTCGCCCACTCCTTCGCAAGCGCTATCAGAATGATAGACATGTCATGCTGGGATACATGACTGTATTTTGCTCCTAAAACAGCCTCTCGAGATGGCATTAAGCTTCTTTACGCAGACATAATCTGCCCTTTTGCCTTGGTGGAAGCCAGGCAGCGGGGCTGCGGGACCCCGCCTGGCGAAGTGTTTGTTCCACGAGACTGACCCCCCCGACCCTATTCTTAAGAGAGTGACATCTCTGGAATGGACTGTGCTCTGGCGCCTTGCCCATTCTCGGACTGGAATAGGACTTGTTGGCCCTGTTGGCCCATAATGGTTTTTGAACTTTTTCTTGTTTTTGCTTTTTTCCTTTTTTATTCCTTTTCTTCTGTTGGAGGGAGGGAGGGCTACTATGTCATGGCTGCACTGGCTTCCTGGCCTTGGATATTGGGATGCGAGACTTCTCCTAGTCACTTATCTGCTGGGGGACGGGGCGTTGTCCTTTATCATCATTCCTAAAGGGTGGTTTCTTGGGGCTGAGTGGGACACAACTCAACGCTTCCAAGCAGACACATACACTAGATACTCGCGATGACTACCGTTCCCTGCCTGAAGATCCTCTCATTTAATGTGTAGGGCCTCAATGCACCCAATAAACGCAGTCAGATTTGGCGTTATCTGTTACAACAGGACCCGGACATTATCTTTTTACAAGAGACACACCTCTTGAGGGAAGACACCCACCGTATGACACATCCTAAATATCCACTCCAATTTTGGGCATCTGCGCCTACTAAAACGGCTGGGGTGGCGATACTCTGTAGAGCAGGAATCACTCAGGGTGCTGCACCAGCAGTGAAGAGTAGAGAGGGTAGATATCTTAAACTTGTTGTACACATTGGGGCACAAACATTTACTCTTCTTAACATCTATGCACCTAACCAAGCACAAGACCTCTTCATCAGGGACCGCTTAAACGAGCAGATATCACAAGACGAACACCAACTTATCTTAGGGGGCAACCTCAATTTAGCATGGGATGCGACGCTTGATCGGAGTGCCAGCACCTTTCAAGGCACTGGGGCCATGTCCGCCTCTTTGAAAAGAGCGTTCAGCGACTTTGGGTTAATAGATGCTTGGCGCTATCACTCCCCGATACACGAGACTACTCTTATTACTCGCATGTACACCAATCTTACTCTTGCATAGACATCCATGTCTGATATTTCAATCTCAGACCATGCACATCTGGAACTGCTGTTGCAAAACCACACACATTGCACACGACGCACACCCCGCTGGCGCCTCCCCCCACATATTCTGCATGATCCAGTAGATGTAGCCGAAATTAGAGAAGCAATTACGACATACTTTGCAACTAATGACCTCCCAGAAACCCCATTCCCAGTCATATGGGATGCTTTTAAAGCCACCATCAGGGGTCTAATAACATCCATAGCAATAGCGTGCACTCGTCTGGTTGAAGACAAACTGACTAAGGACATTAAGACCCTTTAGAAACTAGATCAAGAGACACCCCTAGCCATTAATAAATGACCCTTGGCCATATTAAGAGCACACAGAACCAACAAGGCTGAGCGAGCATTAATGGCATTGAAACAGAAGTATTAATATGGGGGGGACAAGGTGTGAACAATATTAGCGCGCCGACTACGGAAGAGGACAGCGAAGGCACACATTGCAAAAATTAAAATGGTGGACGACAAGTGGGCAACAACTGAAACAGCTAAACTAGCAGCCTTCCATGATTATTACACTACTCTCTACACACAGGAGAACCCCCACCCACACCAGATAAAGGCAGTACTGGATGACTGCAAGTGGACTCCAATAGACGGGCAACATGCACAGCTCCTCGAGGAGCCCTTCTCACTGGACGAACTTACACATGCACTGAAAGACCTACCACTAGTCAAAACCCCTGGCCCTGATGGCCTACCAGTTTATTTTTACCACACTTTTATCCCACAAATACAAGACCACTTGCTTCGCCTTTTCAATTCATTCACGGATACTATCGTCCATCGGCGTCTATGGCCATGGCAGAAATAGCATTCCTTCCCAAGCCAGGTGAAGACGTTACATTATGCTCCTTGTATCGTCCTATTGCACTTCTTAATACATGTTGGACTTGGCCCTTTTTTCAGGGTCATCCTTGAACTTTTTGCCTTCCTCCTGTATTTTTCTCTGACCTGTTTTTGTTGGTTTTATGACTCTGGGCACTTTACCACTGCTGATCAGTGCTAAAGTGCATATGCTCTCCGTATTGTAAATTGATGTATGGATTAGTGACTCCATGATTGGATTATTTGATTTACTTGTCAGACCCTAGTACAGTGCCCCATGTGGGCCCAGGGCTTGTAAATCAAATGCTGCTGGTGGGCTTGCAGCACTGGTTGTGCCACCCACAGAAGCAGCCTGTAAAATGTGTCTCAGGCCTGCCATTGCAGAGCCTGTGTGCAGTCTGTGACTGCCATGTCGACTTGGCAAGTGCACCCACTTGCCAGTCCCTAAACCTTCCCTTATCTTCATATCAGACACCCCTAAGGTAGGCCCAAGGGCAGGGTGCATTGTAAGTATAAGGTAGGACATGCCCTGGTGTGTGTGGCATGTCCTAATAGTGAATTACAGCCATTTTCGTTTTTCACTATTGCAAGGCTACCTGTCCCCATAGGCCAGAATGGGCAGTTTGTTTATAACATCTTATAATCCTAACTGACCCAGGGAACATGGTAGAAATTCGAGTTTAGTATGCCTGAACTCAGAATGATAAAATACATCTTTTAGTGGTTGGTTTTAACATTCTGTGTTTGAAAATACCACTTTTAGAAAGTAGGTATTTTCTTGCCTGCCTGCCTCTGCTAGCTTGTGTATTGTATGTCTGGTTTGTGAGTGACAGGGGCTGGGGGATTCCAGGAGACAGGGTGAGTCAGCATAGGGCTGAATAGACCTATCTGCATGTAGAGTGGTGGGAGGAGTTGCACCTGGGTCTGAATAGGGCTGTGCCTGCCTTCCACAATGCTGGCTCCACCTCCTGTGGTGTGTCTGATGTCCCTGGCCCACACTGTCAAAGGAAAGAAGGAGTTCTGTAAACAAAGTGCTCCAGGACTACACAGAACTGGTTTGGACCAGGTAAAGGCCCCTCTGCCTTCAGAGGACAAAGGATTTTGCAGTATAAATATGGGGATCCAGACCCCAAGGCTTTAGATCACTTCTGGAACAACAAGACCAACCTCTGCCAAGGAAAAGAACAAAGGAAGCTGTAGGAGTTGGACTGCCCCCCTGCCAGTGTGCTGTGTTGCTGGGTTGGCCTACAGTGGTGTCTTCAGTGTCAAGGAAAGGAGAAGGAACTTTCAAAGAACTTTCATCATCTTGCAGAATATTACTCCAAGGGCTTGATTTGAGCTTGCCTCCTGACCGAAGTCTCAGGGATACCAGACTTCACCCCCTTCTGTTTGCCTGCATCTGGAACTTGCTGTTCTAGCTGCTACAGAAGGAATTCTGCAACACCGACGCCGGTGAGCGACGCCGTCATCTGCATCGAAGCCGTGAGGGCTGGTCCGACTTGCAACGTAGACCCGACGGCGGCCGCCGTGCAAAATCGACGCCAGCGAACGACATCGTAAGCCTGCCATAGCCGTGAGCGCTGCTCCGACTTGCGACACCGGCCCGACGCCTGCTGCTGTGCCGCATCGACTCCGAAGCCGACATTATCGCGGAGCCGATCCTCGACGTGGGTGGTCAAGAATCCATCGACATCGTGACGTCACCTCCTCTCCGGTCAGGAACCAACGCCTCCCCTGCCTGCGCAAGCATCCAGGTCCCGACGCATCATCTCCCCCGAAGCAAGGAACCGACGCCGCAACGCGCCAACGACGCTGCATCTCCCCGACACCGTTAGCTGTCTTTGTTTTCGCTTTTCCAAGGTACTGTTCTTTGTGGGTCTGTTTTGACTCCGGGCCCGACGCCGCGCATCTCGCGGTCGGCGCCGTACTTTGGGATTTCTTTGACCTTGACGTCGTGATAACTCCAGTTGGGGTTATCTGTTGCTAAAGACTGTTTTTAACTGAATAACCTATTTTTGAACTATTTCTACCATCTTGAAGAATTATTATTGATTACAGTATTGTGGATTTTTGTCGTTTATGGTCTTGTGATAAGTCTATATAAAGAATACTTATTTTTATAAAACCTGTGTGGTGTCCATCTGTAGTGTTTTCACTGTATTACTGTATGTGTTCACAAATGCTTAACACACTGCCTCTGAGATAAGCCTGTCTGCTCGTGCCAAACTACCAAGGGGGTGAGCAGGGGTTATCCAGGAGTGTAACTCCCTTGCCCTGACGTAGTAGCAAGGGTCCCTATTTGGTCAAAGGTACCTACCTCTGCCAAGTAGAGACCCCCAGTTCTAACAATACAGATTTAAAGATATACACTAAAATCCTAGCTAAACGTTTGTATCCACATATGCCGGTGCTCATCAAGCCAGACCAAGTTGGCTTTATTCGGCATCGCCAGGGCGCTGACAATGTGCGACGGATAGCGCACCTGGTAGAAAAGGTGCATCACTGGAACATCCCCGCCTGCTTGCTGTCACTAGACGCCGTAAAAGGCGTTCAATCAAGTGGACTGGGAATTCTTAAAGGCAGTATTACAGAAGATAGGGTTGGGACCTATAATGATCTCTAGGGTAATGGCACCATATACGTCTCCCCAAACTCAAGTTAGAGTCAACGGCCAACTCACGAACCCCATACACATACATAGAGGTACTAGGCAGGGGTGCCCACTGTCCCCCTTGCTTATGGCGCTCGTGGGGGAGCCTCTTGCCATAGCAATACAGCAGTCGAATGCTATCAGAGGCATCACTCTTGGAGGAGTGGAGCACAAAATAGCGCTATTTGCTGATGATTTTCTCCTTACCCTATCGAAACCACACACCTCACTTCCAGCCCTCCATACTCTACTACGAACCTTTGAAGTAGCATCGGGCCTTAAAATTAATGATACTAAATCTTGGGCCCTGAACCTTACAATTCCCGCAACAGGGATCCCGGCACTTCAATCGCTGGTCCTGTATCAATGGGCTAAACATTCAATCAGATACCTTGGGCTCAACCTAACTTCCACAGTGCGCACATGGGCACAGGCAAACTGGCAAGACTACAAAAAAACTGTCATGGAAGATTTGAGAACATGGAAGTCCTTGCCAATATCATGGTTGGGACGTCTTAACGCAGTTAAGATGTCGGTGCTGCCGAAAATACTATATTTATTTCAAACACTACCCACATCAATACCACAAGTTATGCATTTACAACGTGAACTTACCACCTTTATTTGCGGAGGGAGAAGACCACGCTTCTCCAATAAATTAATTATGCTTCCGTGCGATAGGGGAGGGTTGGCATGTCCCAATCTGCTGGAATATTATTGGGCATCACACCTACGCTACATCTCAGAATGGGTGGTGCAAGAAAGTGAGAAAATCTGGTTTCATATGGACAGAGCTGTGGCATGCAGACCCCTGTGGGATCTTGCGTGGCTTCCAAAAGGGGCCCGCCCACGCAGCGCATATATAGCTACACCTACAAAAACGGTATTGGAAATTCGGGATAAAATTGCTCTTTCTAAAGGCGGCACCTCTTTCCCTTCCCCTAATACTCCTATTGCACGTAATCCAAACTTCCCACCAGCACTGCAGCCCCATTCCTTTTCAGCATGGGCAGAGGGTGAGTGCAGGATAATTAAAGATCTCTTTGAGGGAGATTCCTTCAAGACTTGTGAGCAGTGCAGACAGGAATTCCACCTCCCGGAAGTCGCAAGATGGCAATATCTTCAACTCAGGCACTGGCTACAGACACCATCTACTATCCAAGGGGCAACTCGACCCTTCACACCATTTCAGTCGTTAGTCCGCTCATATGACGGATCTAGAGGATTGATATCCCGCACATACCAAGTACTCCAACACTCCTCCGAGGTCACACCCCATACCTACCAGTTACATTGCCAATCCACAAGTACAGATGAAATCAACCCTAAGCAATGGGAACAGCTTTGGCGGGACATACTGCAAGTCTTTAAAAGCATGTCCCAGAGGAAGACTGCTTATAAGGTCATGACACAATGGTATTAGACTCCTCAAAAGCTCCACCTCGCCCATTTGCTGGCGTTGTAAGAGTGCAATTGGGGTTTTCCTCCACATTTGGTGGCTTTGTCCGTTGTTGACCACCTATTGGAAGGAGATTCTTAGCCATATTAAAAAAGTGATTGGCTACCCTATACCTGAGACCCCAATGGTAATCATTTTGGGTCTTAAACCTATGACTCTCCTTGCCATGACACAAGCAGACTGGCGTATAACATCACACATGCTCGGCGCAGCCAAACAGTTAATAGCGGTGCATTGGAAGAGGGCAGACACTCCCCCAGTAGCTTTATGGTTCACCTGTTTGTGGCACACCATGGCAATGGAACTTCTCACAGCACGGATAGCCCCCCGTAAGAACAAGTTTGCAAGCATATGGCAGCCATTGATAGATTATTTTTCTGAATTAGAATATGCCTGCTTCCAGCCGCCAAAACTTCGGGACTTACACCTCTTTGAGGATGCCCTCCTCCCCTCATGTGCGGAAGAACTTTGGGGCTCGAACGGAGGACACTCATAACCTGCTTGGTATATAGCTCCCAACACTCCCATCAAAGCGAGTTCCCATCCCTTCCTCCTTCCTCTCCCCTGCTCTAGGGCCTTTTTGTCTTTCTAGACCAGTATATAGCTTCTGTATTAAACCGATCAATTTAGCCATATGGTTTAAAAGTTTTAGACCACATACAGTGTGCTTATTACTTACCAACAGTGTGGAATGTGGTATTGTCAAATTGACCAGACACAGAACAAATGTAAATTTTGGATAACAATGCTGTGATCGATTGGACTTTTTTGATTTGCCTTCTCTCTCTCTCCCCTCTTTTTTATGTTAATTACTGTTTTTTATAATACAATTTCAATAAAAAGATTTGAAAGAAAACCACCGCTCGCACACTGTACTGTGCATGATGACGTCGAAAAGTATCAATGCCTGAGACGTGCATTCGCCTGCTCCGTCAAATGTGTTTTGGAGGTGACCGGGACAGGAGTGTACACATGTTCAATGATATTGGATTTGAGGTCTTGGAACGTGAAGTGTTAGCCCACAAATTTCATTTATACAAATACAACTCCGCCCGCTCGCAGAACTCTGCAGAATTTGGTGGAGTTTCTTGGTAACTAGGCGGAATTCCGTGGAGTGACACTACGCAAGCTCCGCCAAGGCCTACAGGAAAGGCAAGGTACTTGTGATCTTCAAAGGCCTCTGTGATGTCTCCCCCACTTCAAAGGCACATTTTGGTATAAGTACTAGACTCCTGACACCACCAAATCAGAACTTTGGTGGAACCAAGGACATTCTGCCTGGAAGAAGAGCTGCTGTGCTGTAGGAAGAACTTCCACTTTGCTACCTGCATTGCTTGGTTGGCCTCCTGCCTGCTTATTGCTGTGCTACCGAAGGGACTGTCACTTTTCAACTTGCTCTGCTGTGTTGCCTGCTGGCTGCTGCTTCTTACCTGGGACTGAGAGGGACTGAACCTGCTCTCTACATCCTTGAACCCAAGATTCTCCGAGGGCTTGCTGGCTTGCATCCTGTTTTCTGAACTCTCAAGGACACAAAAGACTTCTTGCAACTCTACTGGTGCTGCTGGTCTCTGCCATCTGTGAGTTCTACCCTTGCCTGAAGTGCCCTCTCCAGTCCTCGGCCTCATAAGTGGGTTCTGCAGCTGTTTTCCTGCAAAAAACCAGCGCATCGATCCGACTGCCTGAGAAAAACGGAATCACCGCCGACTTCAAAGCACTGTTTTCACATTTAATATTTAAAAATGTATGTCTCGAGTTCTACTTATAGAATCTTCGTTTTGGTCTTGTTTTACTCAGGTAAACATTACTCAGGTAAATATTCTCTATTTCCCTAAACTGGTGTGGGGTCTTTTTGTGGTGTTTTCACTGTGTTATTGTAATTAAAGTGTTCACAAATAATTTACACATTGCCTCTTAAGTTAAGCCTGACTGCTCTGTGCCAAGCTACCAGAGGGTGAGCACAGGTTAATTTAGGTTGTGTATCTGACCTACCCTGACTAGGATTGTGGCTCCTGCTTGGACAGGGTGTATACTCTGCCAACCAGATACCTCAATTTCTAACATTAGCCAAAGGAGGATACAATATCGGAGTCTGGGATTGTGAGACACCTGGCACATCTGGCACCCACGGCTTGAATGTTTACACACACATCAGCTGCTCACAAAATGAAATCTCACATTGGTCTTTTCCTCCTCCCTGCTCCTGACCTCCTTGCCACAACTTTCACCCATATCTTGCCAAGAGGGATCTCGGACCACCATTAATGCTTTGTCTCTTAGCGCAGAGAGAGGGTAGTTGCCCAATGTGGCAACATAATCATCGTGCCTATTTAACAACGACTGCAAAACAGTTCTTGTTACAGATGTGAAAGCTTACCTAGGCTTCCAGGAAGGCCTGCATATGGGGGATTGTCAAGACCTATCTGAGAGCCCGGGAGAGAGATAAAAGCAGCTGCACATAACACCATAGAATCCCAAATTCTCATGCTTGAACATGAGATTGTGAAGGTACAGATGATCAAGTGTACCGACAACTAGCAATCCATAGGGCTTCCCTGCCACAACTCTGCCTAATGAAGCGCAACAATGTTGGATTGCTTCTACCAGACGGGTATACGAGTGGGCGGACAAGCCCAGGAAATTACTATACTAGTTGGCGATACAAGATGCTGCCTCTAGGGTGATACCTGACCTAACTGACTCCTTTGGCTGAGGTGTCACTGGTTCCCTTGCCATAGCAGCCACATTTGCGGAATACTACCAATCCTTATACACAAAATGTGAGAGACCTTTGACGGAGTCTACTATGCCTCTTATCTTGGATTTAACTCTGCCCTGAAGAGCTTAAATCCTGGTAAGTCCCAGGTACCGATAAGTTTCCTGTTGAATATTATTATTATTTTTATTTTTATTTTACGAACAGTAAAGGCCAATATAGGGCCATAACGATAAATGTTACATTTGGGTGAGAACCACGACAAAGTGCAAAGATGTATATGCAGTGAATGATCGCTGTCAGCTTAACCAGTTATCTAACAACCTTAAGCTCACCATGAAAGCTTCAGGATAGCATCACTCATCCCCTGCAGTTGAACATCCACTAGTATCTGAGTCATGCCGATCACTTGAGTGCACCTGAGGATTCAAGAAACCTCCGCATAGCTCCCTCCAAATCCCAAGGTCCTTATCTAGCTTCTCATCTCTTCTGCTAGACTTCATATGTACTTCCTCACCAGGGACCACTCCTGCACATCTCTCAACCATACATCTAGGGAGGGGGAACGCTTCCCCATCCAAGTTATCGCCACCCTGCGCTTTGCTAGGACCAGGAGGCGTTGTAGTAGCTTTTACTCCATCTTGCGCTTCTTGGGCTTTGGACCATGCTCAAGTAAACAGTGCAGCGGGTTAACCTGTACCCTGAATCCTGTACCCCCATTAACCAACTCCACCACCCGGGTCCAGAAACAGAGCACCTCAGGGCAGTTCCACGTGAGGTGCAGAAAGTCTGCACCTACAGCTCCGCATCGAGGGCACGCATCAGAGCGGTCCGGGTCAAAGCGGCAAAGCCTCTTTGGAGTCATATATGTACAGTGTAAATAATCGAAGTGAATCAGCTTGAAGCGTGCATTGCAGGACACTGTGCGCGTAAGTGTATTTATCGCTTTCCATTTCGACTCAGTCAGAGGCTCTGTCAGGTCCCCGTCCCAAGCTGATCCGGCCCTAAGGAGGGGACCCGCTGAATCGGCCCTCATGGCACTGTACAGGAGAGATATAAGCCGACAGCCGGAGCCACCGGTAAGCATTATGTCCAATGTTTGCGTTGTTAGTGGGGCATTTGGGTATGTGAGCCAATTTGCCCTAGTTAAGTCCAAGAGTCCGGCATACTGGAGAAACTGCCCCTGACCAAAACAGTCAGAAGCCTGCTCATAGGAAATTAAGGTTTCGTTTGGAAACAAGTCGGCCAGTACATGACAACCTCCCTCCCTCCATGCCCGAAAAGACATCACATCCATCATTTTCCACACTGGGGCGAGAATCCATATCGGGAGCTCTCTGCGGAACAGCAGTATGCGTTCTACAAAGGCTTGCCAGATTTTTGCGGTCTGTTGGACCACATAATGCATGTCTCCCGATATACCCCCAAACTCCATCAAAGCCGTTTGGAGCCCATCCGGTTGGACTCTACCCCTCAAAAGTCTTTTTTCCCAGTTGTCTCTATCATCCAACCACCGGGCCGTATGCTGCAGATGGGCCGCATAGTAGTATAAGTCTATCCTGGGGGCTTCAAGGCCCCCCTCCGCATACCTCCTTGTTAATGTATGCAGAACAACCCTACTACGACGACCCGCCCAAAACAGAGACACCAACACTGAGTTCAGTTGCTTAAAGACCAATCTGGCAATATCACACATCGAGTTCTGGAGCACATACAAGCAGCGTTGTAGTACCACCATCTTAGAGACCGCCAGCCTACCCATAAGGGAGAGCGACAGAGAACTCCAGAAAGCCACCGAGCCCTTAAGCGCTTCTACCACCCTAGAGACGTTGAGGTAAAATGATTGCGTTCCTGTTGAATATTATCAGAAATTTCAAAAGGTCCTCCTGCCACCCTTACTATCCATCTATAATACGGCTATCAAGAAGGGCTGCTTCCCACATAACTTGGACTTAGCCATTATTGTTGTCTTATTCAAATAGGGCCGTCCTCCAGACTGCTGTTCATCCTACCGACCTATTTCCCTTAAAAAAATGGAACTTATACTATATGCCAAGGTCTTATAAACATGCCAGAGCACACATAATACAGTTGTCAATTTTCTTAATTAGAGATTATAAACATCGCACAGTAATGGTTATACAGAAATTCTTGTGATTTATTTTCTTTCTGTGGTTGATCCAGCCAACATGTGTTTCGTCGTCCGGGAGTAAAACCCACGACTTCCTCAGGGCTGTACTGCTGCGAAAGAATCGATAAGCCTTTCTGCTGGTTATAATTCCGTCCCGGCCATTATTAGGCAGGGAAAATATTATTTGCTTCAAGTTTCTATTCCTCAGTAGGATCTGCAAACTGACACCCACGTAGAATCGCGTGGTATCAGTAACCGAGTGTAAGACGAGCATCCGGTATTAGCTCACTTGCGCTACTTCCTCGTGCACGGACGTGATAGTGTCCAACATCGGCTCCTTGTATGGCCGCTGCAAGGTCTTGGTGAACAGACTCCTTCAGGTCTTAACCACCTAGGTCTACTCCAACCAGTGCGGATTGATCTCTCACTGCAGCATCCAGCATTGCATTTGTAGGGTTCATACTGCACTGGCACATTTGCATCACCTCCCTGACCCCTGCGCTCTTATGCTTATTGACTTTAAAAAAGCAATCAATTCTATTGATTGGGAATTCTTGATGGGAGTGTTGGGGTGCATAGGGTTTGGGCCTCGTTTTTTGTCGTATGTCCGGATACTTTATGCCCAGCCTTGGTCCCAAGTAAGAGTCAACGGTATCCTTTTGCACCCTTTTCTGAGTCAAACGGGTACTAGGGAGGGTTATCCCCTATGTCACCTCCCACTTGTCCTGGCTATAGAACCCTTAGCTGTTTGGATTAGATGTGATACCCATGTGTGGGGGTTTCACTGGGGTGGAAATATGGGGGATCGTATTGCCCTGTACGCTAATGACATGCTGTTGTTTCTTTCACGCTCTGCGATCATGTGCCCCAGCCTTCTCCACATATTGGATCTATATGGGCAGGCCTCCGGTCTCTAGGTGAACTTGCTTAAATCTCTCCTGGTTCCCCATAAGGGTGATGGAGGGTGGTGGACTGGCAGATCCAACTCCCAATTTGACGTCTTACCTTTCTTTATCTTGGGATACTTTTCTACTTACTTCCTAACCTCATGTGGAGTCTTAACCTCACACTCCTCCTACCCAAAATGAAGAAAGACCTTCAGAGATGGTCCACACTGCCACCAATATCTTAGGCAGAGTTTCTCTGTTTAAGATGATGATCCTGCTGTGGTTGCTCTATGTTCTCCAGAACGTTCGCTTATGATCACACATTAGTTATGGGAGCTGCAGGCTAAACTACGCCCATTCCTATGGGCTAACCAAACGCCTTGCAATATATTTGGAAAATAGCCTATGAAGGGGTATGGAAATGGCTGACTTTCTCTAGTATTATTGGGCTTTTCAAGTCTTGGCATTAAATGATTGACTCTCTGGGGGATGGCAAGACCCGTCATTCTGGACTGAGGTTTCCCTTATGGATTTCAGCAGCATGCTGAGGATGCTGTACGGGTCCCCTATTCTGCACTCACTCCCTGAACTCTCTAGGGTGGGGATCTTGGCTTGGAGATTATCACTGAGAAGGATTGGGTGGGACCTAAGATTATTTTGGAGAACCCTCTGTGGTGGGGCTGGTGGCTTGAACAAATGGCATAGCTGGGGGGCTTTAACAAATGAAACTTTATCAGCATCTCGAGATTAGGGGATGTCTGGCAGGTATCCAACATGATATCCTTTCAGGAGCTACAGGAAGAATTTGAACTTCAAAATTCCCAATTATATAGATACTTACAACTCAGTCATGCTTTACTAACTCACTGCACCTTCCTCCAAGAGCCCCCGTAATATAATCAGATGGATGCCAAAATCCTTATAGGCCCATTGGAGAAAGACAGTATCTCGTGTATTTACAAATCTATAGTCATTAACTCGTGGGTAGACCCCCATAACAACAGTGATTGGATTGACGCAAGAATGGTCCCACGACAACTCACCATATCCTTTTGGCTCATGGTCATACAATTAAAATACTTACACATTACTTATCTGACGCCACTAAGGCTCTGGCGAGCACACAAATGTCCAACACCCTCCTGCTTTTGTTATCCTGAGGAAACTAGTGATTTCTTTCATATAGTATGGTCATGCCCCATGATCATCTGCTCTTTCCAACACCATAGCTCATATACTGGGGATGTCTGGCGACATATCACGCCAAAAAGCGTTATTGGAACACCTAGAAGAAATGAGAGAAGCAAGGGAGATCTCACCTTTGTTGGTGTGGACACTGTGATTGCTAAAAGAAGCTGGCACATCATGAAACTCTGATGCCACTTCTTTTTTTTTGTTTGATCTGTTTATTAAAGATTTTGTGGTTGTGAACAAGAATATACAACGATATATCATCAATAATAACATCCTACAGAGCCAGAAGATGAGTCACACATCCAAATCACAAATCATCTGTACAACGCATAGATACATCCATCCATTTTTGCGTGACTGGTGTTGATACATGGCATTTCCCGCCTGTCATATGACTCCTCCCCCTGTCAAAAATTGCTGCACAGTGCACAATCACGTTATAGTACAAAAAAAACTTTAACTTTGCATTACTTGTCGATTACAGAAGTACGATGCTTATGGCTTCACTCCGCCACATCACAATAATCTGTTCAGTAAGTCAAACAATTTTATTAAAAAACAACCCGTAACATGGGAGGAACTATCAGGAAAGGGGATGGGAAGGGAAATAGGGGCCGCTAAGAGGTATGGGAGGGAATACAGATCCCAGCTAACATAGAGGGGGATCCCCATCGACTATCTCATAGGTGGAAAGCCTAATTGCTAGAAGAAATGACAAACTCCGATGCCACTTCTTCTTTGGCGGCATGACGCTCTTCTATGGATTGATGTGCAAAGCAGGAGGAACCTATCTATTTGGTAAGAGTTTGTCACCTCAAATTTCTCAAGGTAATGGGAAGTGGTGGAGCTACTATGGATTGGAGTGATTGATGTAATAAAGGGTGTTGTTGATTTCATTTTGATGCAATATAAGGCTTTCACTGTCTTATCTTTGTTACATTACGTTGTGATAAAGCAAAAGAAATTGGTGTATAAAAAAAAGGAGGACATGTAAAAGTTTAATGTTACAGGTCCTTAGAGTGAAAAAAACCTCCAAAAGATATTATTGCTATAGCAAGGCTGGCTATTCCATAGGAAAGCATTGGGATGCAGTATTCGATTTAATCATGATATGTACAGCTAGGAAATAACTACAAATTTAATTCATGGACTTTTTGTAATATTTATGACTAGTTGGATTTGCAGTAAATATTTTGGTATAAGTACTTTTAGAAAGTTACCTTTCCCTGCCTAAAGCCTTTGGCAGAGGTGCATTTGCATGAGCTTCAACTGTTAACTGGGAGCTGAATAGCTTCTTTGACACAGTGTGAAAGCTGCTTCCAGAGCGGTACGAAGGCCTTAGGTGTGTGAATATGTTTCTGTTCCTCTGGCAGCATGACCATCAGGGCTGTGTCCAGGAACTTAATTAACCTAAAAGAGGCCTACTGTCAGGGTTTACTGTCAAGCCCATGCCCACACTAGTCTGTTCTGGTTCAATACCATGCCCATGACCACACTAGTCTGTTAACTGTTATGGTTCACCATCATGTCCATTCCTACCACATGTACCATACTTTTAGGCCCTGGGAACACAGGAACACCTTGGGATGGGTGTCGCCATTACACTGCGCTCTTTTGTTGAAGCTCTTAAAATCTACTTGTGTCCAATGCCAAGTCCTCCTGTTTGGCTATTCCTGAAAGAAAAAGAAACACGGTTAGAGAAAACATCTTGCAACGACTTGAAAATCAAGCATAGGATACCTTTTTTTGATAAAATGTTAAGAGCATAGCTGTGCATACAGAGAATAACAATACAAAGGATTACTTAAACCCCCGCCTCACTCGCCCTCGCATGCCCCCCGTATCCACTGCAGTCGCAGTGGGGGCCGCTCCTTCTCCTACAGCGCCACCAAGGCCTGGAAAGCCCATCCCCCTCCACCTCCGAACTGCTCCCTTCCTGGCGGAGTTCAGAAAGGAGCTCAAGACCTGGCTTTTCGACAGAGTCACAGCACCATGGCGCCCAGAGGCCCCTAGGGGTGACAGTATGCACTCTACAAATACTGATTGATCACTAATTGTTTGGCAGGCATAGGATTGCATAAAGCCGGCTACTCAAAAAAATTGGAAGAAGAAAAGGCAAGAAACTCCCATCTGTGTCGTTTAATGGTATAAGGAACAACACCATCAACATAACTGGGACTTAAGAAACACTTCTTGAACTGACTCGTATTAAGTTCTGTAAGGAAGAATAATATTGATGTAACATGAGTATGTTGAGAGATGTAAGGCCTATATGTCAGGTGTATGGAATAATATGATATGTATATTTCAAAAGGGAAGACCCAAGAGGTTTTATGCTGCAGGAAGAAAACCCAGTCTAAGACGCTGCATTGAGAACCATTCCCTGGAAAGAATTCCCTGCAAGATCAAGCGATTGCAGGTAATTAGTAACATATCTTTGTTCCTCCCAATCAGGCAGGCACCACTCCCAGTGGGAGGAGAGCTGCCCCCAGAACTGGTTTGAAGGCACTAAAGGGAAAGACTGCTCATTTCTCTGGTCACACTTCTTGGTAGGCACAGGAGCTCCTCACAAGAGAAGATGTGTTCTGGCAACTTGGTTTTAGGTAGAGAGCGGCACTCAGGAAATGCTGCAAAAGTGGGTAGAATTACCTTAGGGAACCTTTACCCCATTGGTTAGGGAGTGGCCAGGAGTTTCCCCCACCCAAAGTCTGGTGCCAGGAATTAATGTGGCATCCCCAGTACTGCCCTCAGAACACTTTCTGGACCTGTGGAAGAACAAAAAAGGACTGGCCTGCTGTCTGTTATCAAAGAAGAGCCTAATAGACTGACCTGCACTCCCTCTTGTACCTAGGACAAAGACGTGGACTCTAAAGGTCATAAGTCTAAACTCCGGTTCAAGCTACAGGGACACAACAAGCTATAAGAGGCATTTTTCTGCAACTGCCTAGCTCACCAGTTCCCATTGGACCTGTCCTGGACCCTGCTACTGGCTTCTTCTGGAGTGAATCTTCACCTCTAAGAGCTGTGTCCAAAGCCCTGGACCCTTGGCTGGTGTCAAAGTGTACTCCTCTTAACATATCCTGAAATCTGGGACTTAGAAACGTTTTGGGCCCGAAGACCTCCGGAGGACCGGGATCACCTTTCCAAGCTAATTTGACCAAGGTGCATTGCTTCTGGCCTAAGGATATAGGTTGCTCTTGCTCAAAACCTTTCTGCAGCAGCAAATCTGATTTAGCAGGACCCCACGGGGAAGGTTTCTAGTCTCATGGAGCCTTCTTAAGTTAAAGTCTGCAGCCTTGACCCGCTGAAAGTATTCCAGCCCCAGAAAAATGATGATGGGCCTAATTTAGATCTCGGAGGATGGGTTACTCTGTCACAATGGTGATGGATATCCCGTCCTCCTAAATATAAATCCCATTATATCCTATGGGAATTTCGGCAGACGGGATATCCATCACCGTTCTGAGTAAGTAACCTGATCACGCCCTAAGTCTGAAAGTAGAAATCTTACAAGGCGAAGGTGAGAAAAATTTCCTGCCAGCAAGTGACCTTCTCTGGGAGAGAAAGTCAAATTTCTTCCGCTCGAGCAATCCCGCCAAAAGTTAGCGTCTTTACTGAAACCTCGTTCAACTGCTATCTGACGAGGTGGAGTTTTCCTCACTAAGGATTTTTAACTTCCATTTCAGAAACTAAGGCCGAAGGTAAAAACGTGATTACTGTATCCGACCCGTGCTTCATCACGGTCAGCCCTAACTTGCACCTAGGTAAAGGTCAATTGCAATGACATAAAAGCGATTGGCATTTAACACTTTTTGGCGCAATTTTGAACCTGTATTATTTTTCTAAATTGGTTTGCGATTTTTCTTTTTGTTGTGTTTTGAATTTATTTCTGTTTTGGTACTGCATAAATAATTTACACATTGCCTCAAGGTTAAGCCTGTCTGTCTGTGCAGTAGCCACCAAGAGGTTGAGCTCAGGTTAATTTAGTGACTTTATTGCCTCTCCCTAACAAAGATTGTGTCTATTACTTTAGGTGGGTACTCTCCTCAACTAATACTCAATTTCTTACAGTAGTGATGGGGGGCGTGTGTGTCTTAAACTGGAGCACCAAAAACATGAGAACAATTATATGTGAAGACCTTGCATCTGACACCTATCAGCTTTTGAGAGTAGAACCTAGGTGAGAAATATAGGAACAGGCTTTGCCTGGATGATTCCCTCTGCACAATGAAGGCGACTACTTTGTCCATCCCCCCACACTCAATCCAGCAAAATGGTAATGCTTACGAAATGACAATTACCAGGCCTCTGGTGAAAAGGTTTCTACTTCTCTACTTCATAATTAAAGCAGCCCTGTCTCCATCCTCCCACATCGTACTGGCTGATACTAAACCTAGAGCCTAGGATGCCAGCAACGCACCTTTCCGGATTGGGGTGGCTGTCCCTCTACTTCCATCTTGTGTTATGCTTTACCAGTTGAGATCCAGATGGATTCTACCGGCCTCGCAGGCACACACTTGCATTCAACATAGAGTCGCACTGCCAGTCACCATATATAGTCACCATACACACACAACTCAGGGATGTCAGCGCTGGATTTGTGCACATCATAGTAGTGGAAATTATGCACGAGAGACTAGTAGGAATCTCAGTCTTCATAAACAGGAAAAGGATCTGTCCTGTACTACAGATAAGAACAATGGTACGCTGCCACGACCACTCCATGATTATGTTCCATGGCATGACAGTAATCCCATGTCCTAGGAAGGCACAATTGGTGCACTCCTCCAAGCACAGACCCACATTCTGGGTATCAGAACTTTTCATACAGCCTAGGACTCGGTGAGCACGATTGTTTTGCGCTGAGCAACAGCAGCAGGATGCCAGTAAAAATTACAGTTGAGTTACTCAGGGCAAGAGTGCATGTCTGTAAAGTCATGCATGATTGTTTAAAAATCGTTTTTGTGGTCCCACAGTACTCCTGCAGGGCCACAAAACAATTGTATTTTTAAAAAGAGCTGGGCACCCTTTTTCATTAAATACCACCCAGGGTGGGCTAGGACCCGAGGGGTCAACACAGTATATTTATATTTTTGAAATATTTATTTAAATAGGGAGGGGGACATGTGCGTCCCCCTCGCTGAGCCATGTAATTGCTCTGGGGACCCCATTCCCAGGGGCCCAATGCGAGTGTGAGGCTCACCTGGATTTACTGCAGGGACGAAATGGATGGAATTGATGCTAGGTCCCAACTTCCCTCACCTACCTCCTTCGCCCGACTAGGTCAAAGCAAAAGAGGGAAGATGGGGAAGGAGGGAAACAAAACAAGGGAAGGAAGAAGGGGTTGACTTCCACTGGTTCTTCTTTTGGGTGGTCACCAAGAATCCTAAAGGAAAAAACACAATGTAAGTACTATTCTAGTGTACAATTAACTGGCTGTAATGTACACCCTACTTTTAATGAGATACCTGTGAATGAATATGCTAAGCATGTGTGGGGGGACAACTCCCATGGACTGTAGAACACTCACAGTATCTGAAATAGGAAATACAATGTTAAGTATGTATAAGGACAGCGAGAGTTTGGTAACAAACAAGAGATGAACATTAATATACTAACCTATGTTAGAAGCACCATAGGAGTATATTAGACCCTTTAAATAATAATCATCCGTTACGCCTGAATTTGGGAAAAACCAAAAAACTCATTTCCCAGGACAGGAGAGAGCGCGGATAAAAATAGGGCAAAAAGCGCAGGGTCACTTTAAACAAAAAAAAGTGGATTACCTATTAATAATAATATAATCTCTCTTTTTCCATTGCAGCAAGAAGAGACTTAACAGAATCAAAAGACCACCAGAATCACACTTCTAACAATATAGCCATCAGATAAGTGTGACCTTCCTTCTACGTAAATAAGAAAATAAACACTAGAAACTAAGAAACTGCGATTCTTTACAACCCCTGCTTTCTTTGCATTTCAGAGGCAAGCTGCCCGGGAAGCCAAGGGTTAAGAAGCTGAGGCTCCAAGGAAACAATGTTACCGGCCGGCAAGAAGCTACATAATGAATTGCTACGGCAGAGCACCCAGGAAGGAAAAGGTATCACGAAGAGGCCCTGCAATCTAGGACCGAAGCGACGACCAACAGCCAACTACTGCTGAAGGATTCAGGTAAGTGCGGCGGTGAATTGGTGGGAGGCCTGGCGGGATCCGTGCTGGAACGCGAATCGCGTTACCAACGCGGGCCCCTCCCTTAAGTACGCCTCAGGCGCCGCCCTCGCTCGCTGACGGAAAACAGCGGGTGGGGCTCGCGTCAGCGTTCTCGAGCGGGGGAAAGAACGCTGCCGCAGGCAGCGTGCCCCGTAGAGCCTGTCAGCGAGTATCGTGTCCCAGAACCCTATCCCAGGGACACAACGAGGCTTTTATTTTTTTTTTTACTGACCACACACAAACAAGCAGAGTACTCTGGACTCCTGTAATCCAGTGGGAGCAGAAATAAAAGTTCCTCTGGTCAGGAGGGAATGCATTTTATGGCCAGCTCCCACCAGCACTCGAGGATGGGTGCTGGCAAAGGAACTACTGGGGCCTCGGGGCTCCCCCGCAGTCCCCAATAGGGAGCTGATTTGTGAGTTCCCTGCGTGGGACTGGGGACACCAGATAAATGGCCCAAAAAAAGTGCAGCTGGCTCCCGCCTGCCCCCCCAGGATGGATGCAAGTTTGGGTGCCAGCGAGGTCGCGGGGCCTTTGGACTCCCCCGTGGTCCCCAACAGAATGACAATCTATGTTTGTTCCAGGTGGGACCGGGACAATCAAAAAGGAATGTAAAAGAAATAATAAATGAGTGACAAGAGCTGTTCATTTGCTATTCACTGCTCCTGGCAAGGAGCCGCCCATAATGCCCTTCGTAGGCTAATTTGCTTATGTTTTTCTGCTTTGAGATGATCCAATCTGGACCGGGACACCACCAACATGTTACAAAAATCTGGGGACTGCAGGGAGTACAGCGGCCCCCCAAAAATCATTTGTTACAATTAACCCTATTTTTCCTTGGGTGCATACAGCTTCATCCCCAAGAACTGTTTATGGTGTTGATAAGCTTTCCTGTAGCTGGAACGTTTGATCTTTGGATAAGGATTGCAGGGGCCCCTGTGGTTGGTTTAATGGTTGCATTATGTGGGCTGAGGAGTGTAAAGGAAAGGCTCTAAAATGTGTTTAATATTGTTGACAAAACCTATAGGCTTGTCTTCATATATTTATGTGGTGATCCTTTGACAGTATCCTGATGCTGAGCAGGTGCGTGTATGTCTAGCCCTGTCTATGGTATTTTGGCGAATTGAATAGCCAGGTCTCTAGCTTCTTGCAGAATTCAAGACGAGAGGAGGAGGAGGCTCTGATGTGGTGTGGAAGGCCGTTCCTCGCTTTAGGAGCGATGTAAGAGAACACCAATCCTCCTGATCTAATTTTGTGTATGCATGGGATTTGTGCACGTAGGAGTGAAGGAGAGCAGATGTGTTTGTGTGATTTGGTGGAAGGAGATGTGACTGTTTAATGTAGGTGGGGACTAAGTTGTGTAATGCCTTGAGTGTGTATGTGAGGAGTTTGAAATTAGCATGTTTGTGTATCAGGAGCTAGTGGACATTGACTTTTTCACCCCTTGACAAAGCCAATAGGCTTGTCTTTGTATAATGATGTGATGACTCCTTTACAAAGCAAATAAACTTGCTTTGTATATTGATGTGGTCACCCCTTGGCAAAGCTAATATGCTTGCCTTGTATAATTATGTGGTCACTCCTTGGCAAAGATTATAGGCTAGTCTTCATATAATGATGTGGTGACCCCTTGACAAAGCCAATAGGCTTGCTTTATATATTGATGTGCTCACCCTTTGAAAATGACATCCTTTATATTGGGATGAGTGCTCTCATTGCCTGGCAGTGTATGGGGGGACGGCTTGGCCACCCTCGTTGGGGTTGGGTGCAGGTCTTGTCTGCCACAGGCCAGAGAGATTATAGTTATGTATGGTAGTAAGATTATACTTTGCATTACAAACACCCTAGAAATTCACTGAAAAAACAAAGGTTAGAGTGGCATTATAGTTAGGAAAAAATGGCAGTAAAAATACAATTTTACACCAAAAAACACAGACATTTACTAGTTATTGTTATAGTTTACTGAGCTAACTGTACTTATGACCTGACATAATACATCACTCATGACATGTCATAATTGATGACATCACTAATTACTTCTCAAATGACATCATTGACGATTTCATTTATGACATCATCCACAATGTTGATGTTTAATTTACACTGCAAGCCAGTACAGCCTTTGAAATATGTACAAAAGTACTAAATGGTGCAAAATCAAGTAAAGCATATATTGCATAAATAGATATGCTTATTTACAATAATTATACTGTAGCTCATTCCCTCTGGACATCCTAGCCCAATTAGGTGGCCAAGCCCCTTCTCTGCACATCCTTCACAATGTGCACAAGTTTCCTTGGAGAGTCTCCTATATCCTGATACTCTAGCCCCATTATGTGCCAAAGCTGCTACTACGCACACCCTTCACCCTCTGCACAGCTCTTCACAGAAAGCCCACTCCTTCTAGACATTCAAACCACATTAGGTGGTCAAGCCCTTACTATGCTCAGCCATCACCCTCTGCTCAGCTCTTCACGGAGAGGCCACTCCCTCTGGACCGCACCCAAGCCCCATTAGGTTGCTAAGCCCTAACTAAGCAAAGCTGTTGCCCTGTGCACAACTTTTCACAGAGAGTGCACTATCTACAGACTCTCAAAACCTGTTAGTAGTTGAAGCTCCTACTACACACAGCCTTTGTGCTGTGGACGACTCTCTGTGGAGAACCCACAACCTCCACACATTCATGGCTTATAAGGAGATCAAGCATTTTCCAAATGCATACACTCATTAGCATAACAGAAGCTATAGCAAATTTGCTCTGTATATATCACTAGGGGCCATATGTACAGATTTTAGAAATAGCGATTACCTAATTACGATTTTCTGCAAATTGCAATTAGGAAATTGCTATTCCTAATATATGAAAAACAGTAAGTTTCATTTAGAGATTCCTAATGGGGTCGCCATAGACCTACCTTATTAATGTTAATGAGGTAGGGCATGATTTGAGACCCATTAGGAATTACAGCCATCACAGCAATAGTGGCCTGCTGGGGTCCGCAGAATACCATGTCAGGGATTGCTTTTTTTTTTTAAATACAACCCGTTTTCCTTAAAGAACAAGTATTGGCATAGCCAATAGGTCTCGCCTTTGGGACCTTATAAGTGTTTAGCCATGCAGCACATTATCCTGTTAATAATCCAGCCACACAATTTTACGCCCCAGTAGTTTTTAAGCTTGGAATGCTGTTGTGTGCATTTTGTTTTTAAAATAGCAAATAACAGGATGCTTTAACATTGTGTTGTAAACTATGGCGCAAGGTAAAAAATTAAAGTTTGAGCTGCCAGGTATCCACACTTTTAAATAACCCTTTAAAACATGCCACAGCTATTTATTTTCCACTCTGTTGTAGTACAGCCTAGGGCTGGTGGTACAGTGTTACCACAGAATTCCTTCTGTAGCCTCCTGCCTCCATAAAAGTAGAAGTTCTGCATTACTGTCAGTACTCAGAAGCCCTGAAAACAAGCACTTCTCCTCCACTCTCCAGACGTCACAAACAAGATATAATGCCATCGTCTGGGAGTTTATCGACATTTGTGATTTGAAACCTGTTAACTTATAAAAAACACAAAAGCAACTCACCACATCCGATTTGAAACACTTAAAATTGCACCACTGTTTCTGGCGTATATCTACTTAGAAGAGATTGGGAATATTACCTTGCTTGTACACCTATGAGATGAAATGATATTACAGAGAATGCTGCTTTAAGAGCGCCTGTTAGTGCCTAGTTGATGAAAGAGATGAGATGAACACTGTAATTTTCAAATATAATTATATGCAGATATAATTAAAAATACACGATGTCCGGTAGTAATACAGTCAACCAGGGCTTTAAGTGGGATGAAAAACTGGGGGTCTCTCAAAGGGGCATGGCCAATGTAATTAAGGGCGTGGTTTAAAAACACATAAGCTAAAAATCTGTGCTTAGCATAGTGTGCCGCCCAACTGGTATTTTTCTGCTTCTGTCATTGCATCCAGATATATGATACAATAAGTAACATCATACCTACAACAAGTCAGGACTATTGGCTTTGTCAATGGTTGTTAGTTGCATAAGATAAATAAGCAGCAACTACGGCTTGTATATAATATTGAAAAAGCTTCCACTTAAAGCCCTGGTGACACCACGACAATGTTGCTGCTCCTGAGTTTGAAAAGAGAAGGGAAATCCAGAGAGAAAAGGACTCTCTTTAAAGGATTTCCCTTCCCCTATAACGCTCGAAAAAAACGGACCGACTGTGCCAGAGCACAAAACAGAGCCCGATAGAGACCCGTTTCGAGGCCCTCTTTCGAAGCCCAGCTCCTTATTTCATACAGCAAATCACATGTCAGAACATATCACTGCTCGCGGGCATAGTGTACCTCAACCACACCGAGATGTGTAATATTGCAGAAAAACGTTCAAACCCCTATATTTACAAGTACATGTGCAGAAACAAACTAATGAAAACTCAATCTTGAGGGGTGCCGTGTGAGCTAGAAAGATGGTGCAGCGGAAGAAAATCCTGTGAGTCTAAACGTAAATCACGGTTGCCCGTGTACGAGTCCCTAAATCAAGTGGAGAGAAAAAAAACGTGCTTTCTAGGTATTCACCCCACTCTTATAGAATGTAATTACTCAACATAATCGCATACCTCTGGAAGCGCAAAGGTGCTGCTACCTGGGATGCGTCCTGAACACGTGAGCTAAGGGGTGAAGAACGAAAAGTTAAGCATGACTGGAATACCGAGCGTGTTTGGGAGCGTGTGCAAAAGCAAAGTCTCTTACCGAGATTGCCAAATGTGCAGCTGAATCTGCCAAAAAAAGACACACAACAGTTACTTGTGCTGTCGATTAAATCAGTGCCTGCCTGAGTCGTGGAACACGTAGGGAGGTGAAAGACTCACAAGTGATAAGTGCTGTCTCGCAGTGTCTCAGTAAACAAAACGTACCATGGCACGTCTGCAGTTGTAGTGTGTTCACCCTTCAGGAGCGCCTTTAGAGGTGTGTCATAATGACGTATGGAAGAGTGATAGCTACACGTGATATGCCGTTCGGTAACAAGATTAAAGGTGCAATGCTCGAGAATTCAAAAGGAAAAACTTTATTGAACATGTAAGTGGAATAAACGAAGAACAATGAAAAAAAAACAAGAACTCTTATGCAGGGTGAAGTGGTAGGCTCAATCTCAAAAACAGATGGCCCCTGCGCGCTGAAAGTTAAAGCGACCGCGAGCAGGCAAATGCAAACAGCTCTTTTCAAGCACTCGTGCTTGTGCTGGCATCCACCTTGCGGGAGCGAGCAGCGGCGCGCGAGCCATCTGTTTTCAATTAGCGCGCGCGCCGCTGCTCGCTCCCGCAAGGTGGATGCCAGCACAAGCACCAGTGTATTAAAATATTCCTGAGATTCAGGTAAAATTAAATGCAGATTTACTGTCAGCACAGCAATGTAGGTCCATCGTTCTGCTCCAGATGCAACTGGGCAACAGTAAAGAATCTAAACCCAGTAGAACTATGCAGAATGTGGAATGCAGCTAGAAAATAAACATAGTGCATGCCCAGGTTGGCAAGCAAGAAGATGATGTAATAAAGATGGAGGAAAGAGAAAAGAAGAAAGATAGAAAATGATAAGGAAAAATGTAACACATCCCCCTTATCAAAAGGCAAAGTAACAAATGAGAAAGCAACTATGACTATACAAAATCATTAAATCTTTTAGGCAATTGTCTTATGCGATCAGATAGTTTAACTCTGAAAGCAACAGTCTCCTTATTTTGTTCTCCATTAATATTTGTAGTTGAATGATTTGTTTTCCTGAAACTATCATTCTGAGCAACATCATTACAAGGACACTTAGCCAATCTTTTAACATTCCAAACTTTTCCGTCCTGGGTAATCACACTATTACTAAAAACTTTCTTGATCTGAATGGCTTTACCAAACTTGTTAGATCCTTTATTCATTAAACCTGGTTTAAGAATTCTTACCCAATCACCAATTTGAAATTTGTGTACCTTGGTATTCCATTTATTATTATACCATTTAGCAGTTTTATTCTGCTTCATTTCAACCCTTTTTGCTGTATCATGCACACATTCCTTATCCGTAAATTTTGTTTGACATTTGATCCTAAACCACCATGGGCATACACGAGATGCCGGGTCTCTACCTTTAAGTAGTTTAAACGGACTAACTTCTGTTGTGGAATGAGGTGTAATACGATAAACCCACAAACATTCTCTTAAAGCAGTCATCCAATTGGCACCCAACTTTATAGAGTCTGTAACAAAATTCTTTAGCACTCTATTAAATCGTTCCACCTGTCCATTTTCGTGTGGTTCGTAAAGAGATGTAAATTTATGTATGATTCCACACCCCTTAAGAAAACTTTCCATTTCCATGGAAGTTAATTGCACTCCATTGTCTGTAACTATAATGGAGGGACAACCTTCTCGTGCAAAAACTTCTTTAAAAAAAACAATTACCGCACTCGTTGTGGCCTTGGGAACAAATTTAACCTCTGGCCATTTGGAATGATAATCAATCATAACTAAAGCGAAACGTGAATTCTCAGGCAAGAAATTAAATGGACCCGATATATCAAAGGCAACTTTCTGCCATGGTTCTTCAGGCTATTTGACAACTTTCAATGGTGGAACATGCAACCTCAGCATTTTTTCACTTGATACACATTCATTGCATTCTCTAACAACGCGATCGATAAATGTATCCATGCCTGGCCACCAAAAGAAACTCCTGACCAATCGCTTCATGGACGAAATGCCAGGATGTGTTTTATGAGCTATGTTGAGTATGCTATCTTGCATACCTTTTGGAGGAACACACTTTCTTAATTTAAATAGTAAACTACCTTCAAATTCTAATTCTTCTGAAACATTAAAAAACGGTAATAGATCTGATCTTACCATATTTTTCCTTGGCCATCCTCCTAACACAAATCTTTTTAAATCACCCCACCTGTCATCAAGTTGCTCACAATTATTCCAATTATCTTCTGTGATTTCTTGGAATTGAGTGGGAACAATATCACTAATGGCCACAACAAAATCACATTCCTTGGTGATGTTTACTTTATCTTGACCACATGGTAAACGAGAAAGAAAATCAGCTGTAACATTTTTCTTTCCCGGAACATACTCTGTATTAAAATTATATTCTTGCAACTTCGAGGTTAACCTTGCAATCCTAGCTGTGGAGTTCCAACCCCCACCCGTGGATAAAATGTTCACCAACGGTTTGTGGTCCGTCCTAATGGTAAATTTACTGCCCCACACATACAGCCTGTAATGTTCCACAGCCCAAACACATGCAAGAAGTTCTTTTTCTATTACAGCATATTTACGCTCACACTCATTTAAGGTTCGGGATTCAAAGGCAACATTCCATTCTTCTTTACCTTCTCTTTGTTATAGAACTCCACCTAGACCATAAAGACTAGCATGGTTCTTCTGCTCGTCGCCAATATTAAAATATTCCTGAGATTCAGGTAAAATTAAATGCAGATTTATTGTCAGCACAGCAATGTAGATCCATCAACGTTCTGCTCCAGATGCAACTGGGCAACAGTAAACAGTAAAAAAGTAAATCCGAAACTGAAGAAATTGCCACCTTCTTCACTAATAAAGTCGCAAAAATTGATCAATCCTTCATCCAATCAGACCAATCAGAAAGAGTTCTTACCAGGGACAATCAGGTCTGCCTCCAGCTAAAAAACAATGCGCATTGGTCCGACTTTCAGCTAATGTCGGAAAACGAGGTCTTCAGTATAATTTCTAACCTAAAACCCTCCTCCCACACTATGGACCCCCTCCCTTCCACAACTATAAAAGAACTCAACCACACCATTTCCCCTTTCTGGACAAAAATCATCAACGCCTCTCTCACTTCAGGCTGCGTCCCAGAATCCCTGCAACTAGGACAAATCACACCCATCCTCAAGAAACCAGGGGCCGACCCTAATGATCTTAACCTCAGACCTATCTCCAACCTCCCGTTCCTTGCAAAAACATTGGAGAAATGCGTTCTCCACCAACTCAACAAACACATGGATGAATTCAACCTCCTTGACACCTTTCAATCAGGATTCAGGAAAGGCTGTAGCACTGAAACAGCTATGCTCAACGTCTCTGACGATATTCACAAGGCTTTGGATGAAGGTGATGCCTGCCTTCTCATCCTTATTGACCTATCTGCTGCATTCGACACAGTAAATCATCCAGCTCTTCTGGAGACCTTGTCGAAGCGCTCCGGCATTAATGGCACAGTACTAAAATGGTTCTCCTCCTTCCTTCAACACCGCTCGCAACAAATTAAAATCAACTCCTGTCTCTCGAAGCCAACAGAAGTCACACTAGGGGTCCCGCAAGGCTCGATCCTCTCCCCGTCCCTCTTCAATCTCTTCATGGAGCCCCTCACAATCATCTTGAAAAAAGCTGGAGTGAACTAACACCTATACGCTGATGACACCCAAATCTATTTCAAAATCAAGTCTCCCAGCGACATCCAACACCTTAATGTCACTCTAACCGAGATCCAAACTTGGTTCAACGCTAACCACTTAAAGCTCAACCCAGATAAAACGGAACTAATCCTATTCTCTCCAAAAGCAACCATCGACCAATCCAAGAGTGGCTCAAGAATCTGGTTGCCCTAAACTGCCCCTCGTCCTATCAGACTCAGTTAAGTCTCTAGGCATCACCCTTGACAAGAACTTATCAATGGAGGCCCACATCAAAAACACTGCAAAAACGCCCTTTTCTCACTAAAACACCTCAAGAAATTGAAACTTTTTCTTCCCCATGATGACCTCAAGACAGTAGTTCAATCCCTAGTTCTCTCTAAAATCGACTACGGGAACGCCATCCTAACAGGGACTCCAAAAGCTCACCTAGCCCCACTAAGGGCAGTGCTGAACATGGCCGCTCGTCTCATATCTGGATTAAAAGATTCGAACACATCACTCCAGCTCTCAACTCCCTCAACTGGCTTCCCATGGAAGGGAGGTGTATCTACAAGCTGGCCTGCATCACACACAAAACCCTGCACTCACCGGCCCCCAACTACCTGAATAACAAACTGGTTAGAGCAGGTCAATCTAGAACGCTGAGAAGCTCCAACTCTCTCCTTCTTATCCCTCCGAAACTGAAAAAGAAAACCACCCAATACCGATCGTTTTCTGGCAACGCTCCCAGGATGTGGAACGCTCTCCCTAGAGTCCTCAGATGCAACCCCTCCTTCTCCTGTTTCAAAAGGGACCTGAAACTCCATCTCCTTAACAAATACTTTCCTGACCAACGTCAACTAACCTAGACTGCAACATCCGAGTTGACTCCTCTCTCTCTTGACATTCTAGGACAATTGGTGACCGGACTGCGGTAACCACCCTCGTTTGTTCTCTCTCCCTCCGATGCACTGTTTACCTATTTTTCATGTTGTATTTTTTCCTTATCTCTGTTTGCTTCCTTACTGCCTTCCTACTATGTAATGCAATTTCCTTCAGCTTACAGTGTGTATGTAAAGCGCTCTGATACCTACGGGTCAAGCTAGCGCTCTATAAAACTTTTAAAATAAAAATAAAAAAATAAGTAAAGAATCTAAACCCAGTAGAACTATGCAGAATGTGGAATGCAGCTAGAAAATAAACATAGTGCATGCCCAGGTTGGCAAGCAAGAAGATGATGTAATAAAGATGGAGGAAAGAGAAAAGAAGAAAGATAGAAAATGATAAGGAAGAATATAACAGAGTGCCTGAAAAGATCTGACCAATTTCTAAAGGTCATCTCCTAGAGCAGCGCATGCGCGCTGCCTAGGCGAGACCTAAAAACGGGATGTGTTTAAGAACAAAAAAATGAAACGTTTAAATTTCATTTTTTAAGATCAGGCAGTGGTCCGTGGGACCACTGCCTCCTCTTAAAAAATATTTCTATCAACATTCACAAAGGGAAAGGAGTCCCACGGGGACCCCTTCCAATTTGCGAATGGTTACCACCACCCTTGAGGTGTCCGTAAAAAATGAGAGTTTTGCGACCGTAATTAGGTTGCAAAACATTCATACATGCCACTACCAATCGGTATTAGGAAGGGATGCCCTAAACAAGCCCCTTCCAAATACGGATTCACAAACCCAAATTGCAATTCGGTAAAAGGTTACCGAATCACAATTTGGCTTTTGTACATTTTAAAAACCTCAAAAAGGTTTTGTACAAGTGCACCTAAATACCTTTTAGTGTCAGAAGCATTTAGCAAGCTGTCACACTCAGCGGATAATGTCATCAGAGATGTCATCAATGATGTAATTCAACATGTCATTACTAATGTAATGTGTGAGGTTATTAAGCAGTGAATGGGAGGGTAGCAGTTATAGTTAGCTCAGTAAACTATACCTGATAAATGTCAGTGTTTTTCTATTTTAAAATGGTATTTTTAACTGACGCTACAGTTACATGTTGAAATAAGGTAAACACTAATGTTTAGAAATCAAAAATCCTCTGAAATTCATCAGTTAGTGTGTACTGAAATAACTTTAACCTGTGCCCCGCCATACACTGCTTACAACCTCACAGATTACATCACTGATGACATGTTAAATGACATCTCAAATGACATCATTGATAACATCACTTATGACCTCATTCAATTGTTGTGACACCATCTTATAGGGTTTGTGGGCTTGAAGTAATTCAAAACACTACATCTTTGGACAATTTGTTATTCACCATAATGGGATAATCCTCTTAAGACTTCACATGACCTGCAATTTTAGGTAAAGAGGTGAGCAGGTTGTTCAGGTTGGACACTTACCCATAATCCGGTCCTGGTCTTCCGATGTATGGGTGACTGTCTCCATAAGCCACAGTATCACCACACACTGGAATATGTGATAGGCAAGTGCATTTGAGAAGCTAACACATTTTCAGGAGTTAAAACCAAAAGGTGTAAAAAGCCTCCTTGCTGTACGAAGACTTCAGATAATTGAAGAAAACAAGAATTCCGGAATCCAATTGTTGCATTCTTGAGGCACAAGGAGTCTGGATCAGCACGTAGAGGGAGTGAGGAAACAAGTGAAGGAACGCAGCTTTGTTGCGACGCAGCCTCCAACCAGACTGAGGCCTTTAAATAGTAAAAGTACTGGAAAAAGAAATGACATCAAACACCACATGTCAGAACACATAATGTGTTGAAAAAAGTGAGGAAGAAAACCAAGGGAAAGTTAGGAGGAAACCAAGGGAAAGGTAAAAAAAAGAAAACTAAGGAGAACCTGAAGTGGACTAGCTGCGGAGTCTCCTTAAAAGGCAGCTGCAAACCCTGAGGAAGTTGATTGCCATTTTGGAGTTGAAGGGAGAAGTAGCAGCAGCCAAGTGCCTAAGAACACACGGGGAAACAGGCGCAGCTGAGAGACTCCCCCAGCCTGCAGCTGCAGGCTGTGTACGGTGTCTTCTGAGGCCCATGAACCATGGAACTCAGCAAAGAACAGCAGGTCTTGGGCACCCAGGTAGATAAGAAGCTGCAGACTCTACAGTAAATCCCCTTCCAAAGCCCCAGGTTTGTAAGGAAAGGGAGAAAAAAAATGCTGAATCATTTTTGAGGCATGGACTGAAGAGGCAGGAAATCAAGAATGCTCACTAGCAGGATAACCTTTCCAGTGAATTAGGAACTCCATCAGATCTCAGGAGTCAAAAATCTCGCTGATCTTGTATTCTGGATTCCCATTTACCATGACAGGAGGAGGAGGAAAGATTTGACTAAAAGGATCAGGTACCAAAGGCTTTACCTGGGAGACATAAAAGATAGGGTGAATCTTTAGAGGGTGAGAAAAATTGAGCCTAAAGGCGACTAAATTGATTTGTTTGGTTGTAGCAAAGGGCCCAAAGATTCAAGGACAAAATTGGACTGATAACATTTGAGTGAGCAAGAACCTGGAAGAAATACCAAACCGTCTCTCCACCTTAAAGTTTGGAAGTGCTCTTCTTAGTTTGTCTGCTCTTGCATTCATAGTCGTCATTGAATCCTGAAGATTCGGAGCTGTTGCTCTCTTTTCAGAGTTAAGTTTCTCTAAACAATCTGTGGCAGCAAGCACAAGAAATGTAGACAGCAGAAAAGAGGGAAAGGAATGAGGATGTAAGCCCTGGATTCAATAGTATGGGGGAACTTTAGTAGCAGAGTGAACAGAGTTGTTGTAGAGAACTCTGCTAAGGATAGGTATTCTGCCCTGTTGTTTTGAGTGCCATTACAAAAACACCTCAGATATTGCTCTAAGCTGTGCCCCTTTCTGTCTGACCATTTGACTGGGGATTGTAACCTGAAGACAGAGCTTGATGAATACCCAGGGTAGAACAGATTGAGCGCCAGAACCTAGAAAAGTATTGACAGCCCCTGTCAGAGATAATGGTGTGCAGGCAAAATATATTAGTCAGGAATTTCCTACCCATCATGCTGGCTGTCAGAAACCTCTGAAATAGGAACAAGTGAGCCAAATTGGAAAAATTATCTACTGTGACCATGATCATTTGGTTTCCACCTGACGGGGGTAAGTCCACAATAAAGTTGGTGGAAATTTTGGGATAAGGATGAGGAGGAACAGGTAGAGGCTGAAGAAAACCAAAGGGCCTGTGTGCAGATAGCACAGGACTTGACATAGAGCTTATGAGAAAGTGGATTATTAGTTGAGATGGATGGTAGTCTACCACAAGTAATAATGGCACAATACTTGTTAGGTCCAGTAATGATTTCAGTAATGTAAACCTGAGCTCAACACCTGGAAGACGGTTTAACTTAAGAAAATGTGTAAAGTATTTAGAAGTACCAAAACAGTTAAATAGCCAAAAACACAACTCAATCAAAATCTCACTACAATGTATAAGAAACAGAGAATACTTTAATGAAAGAAATGACACCAAAACATAAAAAATCCAATTAGGGGAATCAGAGATATGATTTGTTTTTAAATGCAAATGGAAATAGCACTAAAAAGCATAAAGCACAAACTGTGGTGATTTGGTTGTGTTTGAACAGTACCTAGGCATAATTTAAAGCTGACTGCGATGAAGTGTGTGTCAGATACAGAGACCAGGTTCAACCCGGTCAAAAATGTTACCTTCTGATGTAGACTCTGAAATGGAAGTCAAAAATCCTCAGCGGGACAAGGCAGCAGGCTTTGGCTGAGATGGGTTCCAAAAAGCTGATAGCCATTATTATTTTTTTTTATCTGTTTTTATTAATTTTTTCAATTTAACATGAGATATGCAATTTATACAGGTTGTTGCGTATCGTAGTTACTTGTTACATAGATCTTCTGGTGAGCATCTCAGCCTCATACCTACATTTATCAGGTTTATCTTTAGTTTGCCAGTTTATTGCTGTCCCGTTATGCATCACTCAATATCATCTGCAGATGGTGAACTACCGCACAGTGTCTTAGTTAACACAACCCTTCTGAAGTTATTGAAGTGTGTGCTTTGCTTCAATGTTTTGATTGCGTAGTGCTCAGAACAACATCAACTATGGAGGCGGGTTATAATAAAACAGTGACAAATGAACACATAATAGGGTATAAAACTGAACTGCGAAGCTGGCGCCTGGACACTACGGCCGTTATCCACCTCGGATGGGTGAGGAAGGCTGGCGTTTTGGCCATGGTTATGATCTACTGTGGAGTGGGCATGCATGAATAAGCTGGAAAGCCATGGAAATAAATCCAGGTGAAGGTGTCGATTTTTGGTGGAAAAGCTCAGAATACAAGAAATTCATAATTTGCACCCCAGGAAGGTCCCTCTCTGGCTGGATACTTTTGGCACCTCCGCCCAGTTGGTGAAGATTTCTATCTTCAAACTTGGTCACTTTTCCAGAGCTTTATTCCTCCAGCAGCGCAACCTGAGAGTTGTAGCCAAACAAGGCTCCACGAGGTCATATACCTTCTCTGCGATGCCCGCTGAAAGTGACTTGTTGCTGCGAAAAGGTTCTAAGAGGGAGCAACTTGAATCTTTGACCAGTGGCAAAGCACCGTTGTCGGACTGACTTGGCACGTTTCTCCTGGTCTTCTGTCAGTTCTACAGGCAAAACGTATTGAAAAAGAATCTAAGCCCCAGGTTTTGGGGATAGGCAGGAGGAGTACACTCTGACATCAGTCTAGGGTTCCAGAACCTCAGGAACTGCACTTGGGGTCAGGACTCATTCCAACAGAAGCCACCAGCGTACTCCAGGGCTGGTCCAGTTGGAACTGGTCAGCTGAGCTCTTCCAGTAAAGGGGACGTCTTGAACCATTTGTGTCTCTGTAGCTTAATAGATCAGCCAACTGACCTTTGTTCTGTGTACTTCTTAGTTCTGTGTACAAGTGGAAGCAGTTACAGCCCTAAGTGTTTTCCTCACAGGTGTAACATCAGGTGCAGTCCTTCTTTTGTCTTCCACAGATCCATTAGTGATATGAAGAAGATGCCCAGGGGTGCTACATTTATGCCTGGCACTAGCCTGTGGTAGTTGTGACTCCTGGCCTTCCTGACCAATTTGGAAAACATTCCCAGTGGTAATCCTACCAATTTTTGCAACAGTTCTTGTGTGCCCTACTGAAAACAAGCCCAAAGTGCCCCTCCCTACCTAAAACTAAGATGGCAGAACCGTTCTTCCCTTATACAGAGTTCCTATGTCCACCCTAGATGTGTGGCCCACCCTAGATGTGTGGCCGGGGAAATAAGCAAACCCTCCCCTGTGGTCACCCAAAACCGGTTCTGGGATCAGCTCCTTCCCCATTGGGGTTGGTGCCTGGCTGGCTAGGAATACAAAAAGAAAGCAGGCCCAAATGTGAGCTACATCTGCCAGTGACAGGTTAGGCATCCTGTCATAGGAAGGTCAACCTCTCCCCTACTCCCAAGGCCTTTGTCTCAGCTCTGGGATCCAATTCACACCTACTCAATGAGCTATTCAGCTCCTGGGTGACAATCGGAAGCTCAGGCAAATGGGCTTCTATAGGCCTTGGGCATGCTAATGGTAACTACTAAAATACCTTTTGTGAAATTTATGTTTCAAATGTGACTTTGCCAATTATTTGAATTTGCAACAAATATTTTAAAAAGTCCAAGAATTAACTTTTTATCTAGTTCCTAGGCAGATATAACTTTATTAACTGTAACAAGTATCACAATGTTTTCCTATGCAATAGCTAACACTTCTACAGTGAAAGTATCTTTTAGGGCATTATCACTGTAAGGACATGTTTAACATTACACTTTTACATGTCCTGCTTTTACATATCATGCACCCTACATATGGGCACTTAAGGGTAATTTAAAGGTGACTTAATATTTAAAAGGGGGGTTTACACCTGTCAAAAGGGGCTATTTTGACAGGTCGAATTTGCAGTTTAAACTTGTGGCAGGCCTGCAGTCATGTTTTGAATTGTCACTTTAGTGGTGACACAATATGGACTGCAGTCCATTACTTACAGGCCCTGGGTACATTTTGTCCCACATGCTAGAGAGTTATAGGTAAGTTAAATATGCCAAATAGGTGTATACCAATTCAACATGTTTTTAACAGTCAGAGTGCATACACTGGGCACTGGACAGCAGTGTCCCAGTGTGCAGAGTCCAAAAACCAGCAATAAAATCTAGCAAAAAGTGGGCATTTTCTTATAGAGTTCTACATCATGATGAACAGCCACCACCAAGAATGCAAGAAAAGTTCTAAGGTTGATTTAACTCTACTATATCCTGCTACTACTGAGTCACAACACATTTCTAGAACCTCGAATTGAAGACTCTTAGATGGAACCAGCAAGGCCTACTTTAAAAAGTGTTGGTAGGCCAATGGCACTTGACTCTGCAGAGCATCAAGGTCTTCAAGTGAAATCGGAACATGAGCATCCCTTATATATTGTAAGAAGTTCCTTGATAGACTGATAACTTTGTCAGGAACAAAAGGGCAGGTGTCTCAGAATCCTCTACCACAATGTCCTGTTTCGACAAGGCATCAGCAAAAATGTTCTGAGTGTCTGGGATGTGAGTTACAAAAAAATTATATTGTGAAAAGAAATAGGCCCAGCAGGCTTGTATGCTATTTCTACATTGCATGCTCTGCAGAAACTGGAGGTTTAACTAGTTTGCCCAAACTGGAAAAGTTTCACCTGCTCCTATTAAAAGATGCCGCCACTCCATACAGGCATGTTTAAAAGAGCCAAGCTCTCAAGGTACAGAAGGGTAAACCTTTGTTCACAAGGGTTCAAGACATGGAAGAGGTACAAAATGGGATGCAGCTGATTGTCTTCCTTCTGGAAATGAAGCAGAACGGCTCCCACTGCACAATTAGAGGCATTGTCTACTAATGTTCATTTCTTGGACGCATATGAGTGCTTGACAATAGGGACTTGGGTGAAAGCCTTCTTCAGCTTGTCAAAGGCCTCTTGTAAACCTTTTGAGTCCAAGAAAATCTTTTAGTTAGGTTCTCCTTTTTCAGAATGGCAAAAATGTGACTTGTCATTTCAGCAAAGCTTTTAATAAACTGTATGAAAGTTAGCTAGTCCCAAAAAACTCTGGGTCTCCTGATAGATTTGGGGGGTCCATAATTAATCCATCCTCTCAGAGTAGATACCCTTGATACTTCACTTCTGTTCTCTCAAATTCACCCTTCAACTTGCAGAATAGATGTTTTTCCCTAAGACATAGAAGGACTGAATGAACATGGACTTGATGCTCTGGGATGGAAGCAGAGAAGATCAGAATATCATCCAAGTATACCACAAGAAATTAGTTTAGGATGTCGGAGAATGTGCTAATGATGAACCTCTGAAAAACCGCTGGAGTATTTGTAAGTCATGCGCAGGACTTGATAGTCATGGTGTCCAAAAGGCCGTCTTCGACTCATCACTTTCCTTAATCTAGAGCAGATGATAAACTCCACGGAGATCTAACTTTGTGAAATATTTTGCACCATGGACGGACTCAAGTATTTCTTTGATGAGTGGAAGCCGGTAACAGGCCTTAATTGTGATCTTATTTAACCCACAATAGTCGATGCAAGTTCTTAACTCTTTTGACTTCCAAGTTACAAGAAAAGTGGAGCTCTAATAGGTAATTGAGACTGGACAGTCATGCCTTTCCGAAGATTCTCGTCCAAATAGTCCCTCAGAACCTGTTTCTTATGCTGGGACATAAAGCACATTCTACCATTGGGAACTATGGCTCCAGGTATTTTCAGAATGTCTGTTAGAAATGGTGTTTTTGGTTGGCTAGTGTATGCACCTAAACCAGGCAAAATTCACCACTGTAGCCAGGGCAAGTAAGTTGCACACCAAAGATAATCTGTGCTCACCCTCTGGTAGCTTGGCACAGAGCAGTCAGGCTTATAATCAGAGACAATGTGTAAAGTGTTTGCGCAACACACTCGCACCAGTAACACAATAAATACACCCCAAAAGAGAATCCACATGTGATTATATGTGAATATGTTTCTGCATTGTATATAAACATAGACCAACATGACATGAACCAATATTTACTCTGCCAACTAGGCAATTGTCAAATATCACAATGGGTGAAATAAGGGAAAGACTTATATGTTGCAAACACCATGAAACAACATTACTGTGCATACTATACATTCACATTATAGAGTACTTGTTAGACTTGGCATCTTTTGGCGTGTTTCCCCTGACTTTTTGCTTTCTGACCTCCTGGTTTTTGACTCTGTTTTTGCTGGTGTAATGATTCTGCGCACTTTCCTCACTGCTGTCCAGTGGGAAAGTGCAAGTGCTCCCGTATAAAATGTGTATGGATTGGTATTTCCATGATTGGCCTATTTGATCTATGTGTCAGTCCCTAGTAAAGTGCACTGCGAGTGCCAGGGCCTATAGATCAAATGCTGTTGGTGGGCTGCAGCACTGGATTGTGCCACCCACGCAGACAGCCCGTAAAGTGTAACTCGGGCCTGCCATTGCAGAGCCTGCATGCAGCCTGGGGCTGCCATGTCGACTTGGCAAGTGCACACACTTGCAAGTCCCTAAACCTTCCCTTTTCTACATGTTAGTCACCCCTAAGGTTGGCCCAAGGTACCCCCGTGTGCAGGGTGCATTGTATGTGAAAGGTAGGACATGCCCTGGTGTGTGTTGCATGTCCTGATAGTGAAATACAGCCTACTTCGTTTTTCACTATTGCAAGGCTACCTGTTTCCCATAGGCCAGAATGGGCAGTTTTGATTATTACAGCTTATAATACTAACTGACCCAGGGAACATGGTAGAAATTCGAGTTTAGTATGCCTGGACTCAGAATGATAAAATGCATCTTTTAGTGAAGTTGGTTTTAACATTCCGTGTTCGAAAATACCACTTTTAGAAAGTGGGTATTTTCTTGTCTAACCATCCAAGCCTGCCTCTGCTAGGTTGTGTATTCCTTGTCTGGAGTGTGAGTGACAGGGGCTGGGGGATGCCAGGAGACAGGGTGAGTCAGCACAGGGCTGAATAGCAAGATCTACATGTAGATGGGTGGGAGGAGTACACCTGGGACCTGAATAGGGCTGGGCCTTCCCTCCACAATGCTGGCTCCACCTCTGTGGTGCGTCTGATGTCCCTGGCCTACACCATGAAAGGAAATACGGAGGCTTGTCAACAAAGTGCTCCACGACTGACCAGAACTGGTTTGGGCCAGGCAAAGGCCTCTCTGCCTTCAGAGAACAAAGGAATTTGGGATATAAATATTGGGGCCCTGACCCCATGATTTTAGATCTCGCTGGAATCAAGGAACCTGCCAAGAAGAAGAGCTGGAGAGCTGCTAGGAGGAGTACTGCCCCTTTGCTGAGTGACTGCTTTGTTGGGTTGGCCTGCAGTTGCTGCTTCTGTCTTGGGCAGTGAAAGGACTGGACTGAACTTTCTACAAACTTGTGCTGAGTATCTCCAAGGGCCTGAAACCGAGCTGGCCTCCTGTTAAGAAGTCTCAGGGACTGCAAAGACTTCACAAGCCTCTGGGTACCGCTTCTGGAACGCTGTTTCAGTTGCCACAGAGGAAGGGAACCGCAACCGACTCCGTCAACCGACTCCATCGCTGGCCCGGTGTCCTGTTTGCACCGCAGACCGCACCGTCCGCATCTCGCACCGCAACCCTGGTCTCACCGACGACGACGTCCGACGCCATCGCCACCAAGCCGCTGCTTGCACCGTGACCTGTGGGCACCGCAGTTCGCATCGCATCGCTTCACTGTGCCAGCCGGACCAGACCGACGCTGTCGCTGCAACTGGCTCAACAGTCGTGACCGCATCGCATTTGGGGCACCGCTCGCACGTTTGCGACGCACCGCTCCGACTTCGCACCGCTGTCCGACGCCAGCTCCCGCAGTCCGGCTTGGTCGCCTGCATCGCAACCTGTCAGCACCGCATCGTACACCGTCTCACCCTGCACCGCACGCCTTGGACTCACCGACTCCGTCTGCACGACGCTCATCGAGCCGCTGCCTGCACCGCATCGAGGGACACCGCACCTTGCACCGCTCCGCTTTGCACCGCAACCGCGACGAACGCCGACCGGCTCGCAACTCCGTGCCCGCCACAACGAGAAAAGGTACTGTGACCGAGTCTGTTCACGACTCTGCTGGCCCGTATCGACGCGGTCGGCAGGAACTGTTAGACTCTGTGGTTTTCAGCATCACGGTAGACTCGGACGGAGCTACCGACTCGTACGAACTTTGTTTTTGAACTATTCCTGCAAAGAAGAAGTTACCTTATCAAGCATACATCTCTAAAGTACTGTATTGTGGATTTTTGTCGTAATTGGTCTTGTCTTGAGTATATAAAAATACTGGATATTTTTCTAAACTGGTGTGGTGTCAGTTTGTAGTGCTTACACTGTATTACTGTTGGTTATGTGCAAACGCTTTACACACTGCCTCTAGAATAAGCCTGACTGCTCGTGCCTAGCTACCAAGGGGGTGAGCAGGGGTTATTTTAGGAGTGTAACTCCCTTACCCTGACTAGGAAGAAGGGTCCCTACTTGGACAAAGGTGCAAGCCCTTGCCAACTAGAGATCCCATTTCTAACATTGGTTGGCAGCGGTGAGGATAGGACTTGTGTTTGCACTTGACTTACAGTGATTGGTGTGCACTACTACCATATCGCAGACCATTACGTACCACATACAGTGTCTTTTTCTTTTTGGCCTATTTTTGATCTTGCCAGTTTGAACTTGCTACTTCAACATGCCTGAATCAATAGCATCATCAATTGCATCAGTAGAAATTGCCTTTGAGGAGGATCGATTAGAAGCCTACAATGTCAAGGAGTTAAAATCGATTTGCAAGAACCTGAAAGTCCAGGTCAGAGGCCTCAACAGGAAGGATGAGCTACAAAAGGCGCTGAGGGCCTGGGTAGCAGCCAGAGATGCCAGTGGGCAACCTGGTGATCTCAATGGAGAGGTGGAGGAGCCTGTTCCTAGGGTGGATGTGCTTTTGGGAGGGGGGGAACCCTCCAGGCCAGGCAGCAGTAGTTTGTCCCCAGAGGAGCTGGAGGACAGGCGGGAAGTAAGGAGGTTTGAATTGGAGAAACTCAGAATAGAAAGTGAGAGGGAAGCGAAAAGAATAGCCATGGAGGAGAGGAAAATGATACTAGATCATGAGAGAATGATCAAGGAGCTGGCGCTAAAGAGTAGATCCGGTTCAGATGGTGGCAGCAATTCTTCAGCACACACAGACAGGATTGTACACATCCCTAAGAATGTAGGTAAAGAGTACAAAAAGGGTGATGCCATACAAAGGTGGTTTCAAGGGTACGAGTCGTCTATTCATATGAATGGGGTCCCTGAGAGGAACTGGGGAGCGGGGTTGTGGCCTCTCTTTCCAGAGGAAGCTAGGGATACTCTGATAGCTTTGGGTAAGGGGCAGGACCTCACCTATGCTGACATGAAAGACGCTCTCCTCACTAGGTATGGGCTCACTCCTGAGAAGTACAGGGATCAGTTCAGGTCCAGTAAAAAGTCTGAGGCCAACACTTGGTTGGAATGTGTGGATATGTTCTGTAGGTCGCTGGATGGTTGGGTGAAGGGCAGTAATGTAACAGATTTTCAGGGGCTCTACAATTTGATTGCCTGGGAGCACTTGTCTAGTCTATGTTTTGCAGATCTGCGCCAGCACCTAGTTGATAGTAAGCTAACTGACCCCAGGAAGCTTGCTAGGGAGGCGGACCGCTGGGTGAGTACCAGGGTCCACAAGAAAGCGTTTGGGGAGACTCAGCCAAAGGTGGGCAGGGTCCCCAGCAGAAAGGCGGGGGGACAAGGGTAAAGCACAGGAGTTCTCTAAAGGGCCCCAAACTAGTACCCAGGGTAAAGGTTCCCAGCCCCCGGTGATAAGAAGAAAGGGGTCTCTACAGGGAAGCCTGTTGAGACCGGCCCCCGCAAGTGTTATGCATGTGACCAGGTAGGTCACTTTAAGGGGGACCCCAAGTGCCCAAAGGGGACACAGCCGCCCACTGGGGGGCAGTCCAAAGTGTTGGCTAGTGTAGCGCTAGGGGAGGAGGGGTGCCCACAGGAGGGTGGGGATCCCGCAGAAATGACCCTCGTCTCACTAGGGGACAGTGAGATGGTCCCAGGAAACCAGGTGCCCCCTAACACAAAGAAATATAGCACCTGGGTGACCATCAATGGGAACAGGGTAGAGGCTCTCAGAGATACTGGAGCCAGTGTGACCTCAGTCCGGTGTCACCTGGTCTTTGAGAAGCAGGTAGTCCCAGGGGCATTCCACCAAGTAGTTGCTGTAGACAACTTAGAGCGCCAGTGTATGGTGGCGCAGGTTCCCTTTGAATGGGGGGGGGGGTCTCAGGTCCCTTGAGGGTGGTTGTGAGCCCCACCATGCCTGTAGATTGTCTGCTAGGTAACGACCTGGAGCAGTCCTTATGGAAGGATGTTGAGCTCAGGTCTCACTTGGAGATGCTTGGGTTGCCAGAGTGGGCATGCGTGTCTACTCGGTCAATGGCAGCCAGAAAGGGTGATCAAGAGGACTTGGAGCCTGGAACAGTGGCCCAAGTCCCTGCCAAGAAGGAAGGGCAGGGGCGCGGAAACCGGCCCCCGAAGTTCCCACGGACCCGGAGGAGGCGGACCTCGAGGGGGACGCCCCGGTGCCTACAGGGGAGCAGGTAGCCGAACTGGGAGACATCTCTGAGCTGACCCATTGGCAGCAAGAGGGGGTCCCACCAGGGAGGAGTTCTGCAGGGAGCAGAACGAGTGCCCTACTCTGGAGGGTCTGCGGCGGCAGGCTGCAGACCAGGCAGCTGGTAATCAGTCCGGGTCACATCTGATCTACTGGGAGAATGGTCTCCTATATAGTGAGCCTAAGGTTGCTGAGCCTGGGTCAGCCCGTGTGCTGGTGGTACCCCAGCGCTTCAGGACCTTCCTACTGGGTCTGGCTCATGACGTGCCTTTGGCAGGACATTTGGGGCAGGACAAGACCTTTGACAGGCTTGTCACCCACTTCTTTTGGCCCCAAATGCGAAGGCAGTCAGATGCACACTGTAGGTCTTGCCAAACTTGCCAGGCAAGTGGTAAGAGTGGGAGGAAGGTCAAAGCTCCTCTCCAACCTTTTCCTGTTGTTGGAACACCCTTTGAAAGGGTAGGGATGGATATTGTGGGGCCACTGGATCCCAAGACAGCCATGGGCAACAGGTACATCCTGGTCTTGGTGGACCATGCCACCCGGTACCCGGAGGCAATCCCTCTCAGGACAACGACGGGCGCCAGTGGTGGGCCGGGCGTTAATGGGGATCTTTTCCCGTGTGGGCTTCCCCAGAGAGGTGGTTTCTGATAGGGGACCAATTTCATATCCAAGTATATGACATCCCTGTGGAAGGAGTGTGGTGTAACCTACAAGTTCACCACTCCTTACCACCCACAAGGAAACGGTCTGGTGGAGAGATTCAACCAGACCTTGAAAGGCATGATCAAGGGTCTAACAGAACCCATGAGGCGTAAGTGGAACGTCCTCTTGCCATGCCTGCTCTTTGCATACAGGGAGGTGCCTCAGAAGTCTCTTGGGTACAGCCCCTTTGAGCTCCTGTATGGCCACCCTGTCAGAGGACCTCTGAGTTTGGTAAAGGAAGGCTGGGAGGCAGCTCCCAGGAAAACTCCCCAGTATGTGTTTAGTTACATGCTGGCCTTTAGACACCAAACTGCCCGCTTCAGGAAACTCGCTCACGCGAACCTAGAAGCAAGCCAGGAAGAAATGAAGAGATGGTATGACCAGAATGCCACTCTGGTCGAATTTCAACCTGGGCAAAAAGTGTGGGTCATGGCCCCAGTGGCACCTTGTGCCTTGCAGGACAAGTGGACTGGGCCATATGAGGTGGTGGAGCGCAAAAGTGACGTCACCTACCTGGTGAATTTGCAGACTCCAAGGAACCCCTTGAGGGTCCTTCACGTGAACCGCCTCAAACCCCACTTCGAGAGGTCCGAAGTGAGTATGCTCTTGGCGACAGATGATGGGGTGGAAGAGGAGAGTGAGCCTCTCCCTGACCTCCTGTCCACCAAGGAGCATGATGGGTCAGTGGAAGGTGTGATCCTCTCCCCTACACTGACTCAGGAGCAGCAGGGGGACTGTCACCAATTGTTGGGACAATTCGCCCCACTGTTCTCTCTGACCCCCAGTGTTACTCACTGGTGTACCCATGACGTGGACACTGGTGACAGCCCTCCTGTAAAGCACAAAATTTACAGGTTGACTGACCGGGTCAGGGCCAGCATCAAGGAGGAGGTCTCTAAGATGTTGGCATTAGGGGTGATTGAGCCCTCCAACAGTCCTTGGGCCAGCCCAGTGGTCTTGGTCCCAAAGGCTGCTGCGCCCGGTGCCACTCCAGAACTCCGGTTTTGTGTGGACTACCGTGGGCTCAATGCCGTCACCAGGACTGACGCGCACCCCATCCCCAGAGCTGATGAGCTCATTGATCGGTTGGGAGCTGCCCGGTTCCTCAGCACGTTTGATTTAACGTCTGGGTACTGGCAGATTGCCTTAACCGATGGGACCAAGGAGAGATCAGCATTCTCAACCCCAGAAGGTCATTACCAATTCCGGGTGATGCCCTTTGGGTTGAAGAATGCCCCTGCCACCTTTCAGAGGTTGGTCAATCAGGTGTTGGCTGGGCTGGAGGATTTCAGTGCCGCCTACCTGGATGACATTGCTGTGTTCAGTTCCAGCTGGGAAGAACATTTACAGCACCTTGAGAAAGTGTTGAGGGCTCTGCAAGGTGCAGGCCTCACGATCAAGGCCAGTAAGTGCCAGATCGGGCAGGGTTCTGTGGTGTACTTGGGACACCAGGTAGGAAGCGGCCAGGTGGCGCCCCTACAACCCAAGATTGACACCATTCTGGCTTGGGAGCCCCCAAGACCCAGACCGAGGTGAGAGCCTTCTTAGGTCTCACCGGCTACTATAGGAGATTTGTTAAGGGCTATGGCACCATCGTTGCCCCCTTAACAGAGCTGACTTCTAAGAAGCAGCCCAGGAAAGTGATCTGGACTGAGTCCTGCCAGAAAGCTTTTGATGCCCTGAAGGCAGCCATGTGCACGGCGCCCGTGCTCAAGGCACCTGACTTCTCCAAGGAATTCGTCGTGCAGACTGATGCTTCAGAGCATGGTGTGGGAGCGGTGCTCTCACAACTGAACGAAGAGGGCCTGGATCAGCCTGTAGTCTTCCTTAGCAGGAGACTACTCCCCAGGGAACAGAGGTGGAGTGCCATAGAAAGGGAAGCTTTTGCTGTGGTCTGGGCACTGAAGAAGCTGAGACCATACCTGTTTGGGACTCACTTCCGGGTTCAGACAGACCACAGGCCCCTCAGATGGTTGATGCAAATGAGGGGTGAGAATCCAAAACTGCTGAGGTGGTCCATCTCCCTACAGGGAATGGACTTTACGGTTGAACACCGTCCTGGTACAGAACACGCCAACGCAGATGGTCTGTCCAGGTTCTTCTGCCTTAGTGAAGAGAACTCCAATGGGGTTGGGTAGTTCTCCCTACTTTCAGCTGGAGGGGACATGTGTTAGACTTTTTATTTTTTATTTTTTTTATTCATGTTTTCAAAACCAAAAACACAATAAAATAACACATACAATACAATTAGCCAGACTTGGCATCTTTTGGTGTGTTTCCCCTGACTTTTTGCTTTCTGACCTCCTGGTTTTTGACTCTGTTTTTGCTGGTGTAATGATTCTGCGCACTTTCCTCACTGCTGTCCAGTGGGAAAGTGCAAGTGCTCCCGTATAAAATGTGTATGGATTGGTATTTCCATGATTGGCCTATTTGATCTATGTGTCAGTCCCTAGTAAAGTGCACTGCGAGTGCCAGGGCCTATAGATCAAATGCTGTTGGTGGGCTGCAGCACTGGATTGTGCCACCCACGCAGACAGCCCGTAAAGTGTAACTCGGGCCTGCCATTGCAGAGCCTGCATGCAGCCTGGGGCTGCCATGTCGACTTGGCAAGTGCACACACTTGCAAGTCCCTAAACCTTCCCTTTTCTACATGTTAGTCACCCCTAAGGTAGGCCCAAGGTACCCCCGTGGGTTGGGTGCATTGTATGTGAAAGATAGGACATGCCCTGGTGTGTGTGGCATGTCCTGATAGTGAAATACAGCCTACTTCGTTTTTCACTATTGCAAGGCTACCTGTTCCCCATAGGCCAGAATGGGCAGTTTTGATTATTACAGTTTATAATCCTAACTGACCCAGGGAACATGGTAGAAATTCGAGTTTAGTATGCCTGGACTCAGAATGATAAAATGCATCTTTTAGTGAAGTTGGTTTTAACATTCCGTGTTCGAAAATACCACTTTTAGAAAGTGGGTATTTTTTTGTCTAACCATCCAAGCCTGCCTCTGCTAGGTTGTGTATTCCTTGTCTGGAGTGTGAGTGACAGGGGCTGGGGGATGCCAGGAGACAGGGTGAGTCAGCACAGGGCTGAATAGCAAGATCTACAAGTAGATGTGTGGGAGGAGTACACCTGGGACCTGAATAGGGCTGGGCCTTCCCTCCACAATGCTGGCTCCACCTCCTGTGGTGCGTCTGATGTCCCTGGCCTACACCCTGAAAGGAAATATGGAGGCTTGCCAACAAAGTGCTCCACGACTGACCAGAACTGGTTTGGGCCAGGCAAAGGCCTCTCTGCCTTCAGAGAACAAAGGAATTTGGGATATAAATATTGGGGCCCTGACCCCATGATTTTAGATCTCGCTGGAATCAAGGAACCTGCCAAGAAGAAGAGCTGGAGAGCTGCTGGGAGGAGTACTGCCCCTTTGCTGAGTGACTGCTTTGTTGGGTTGGCCTGCAGTTGCTGCTTCTGTCTTGGGCAGTGAAAGGACTGGACTGAACTTTCTACAAACTTGTGCTGAGTATCTCCAAGGGCCTGAAACCGAGCTGGCCTCCTGTTAAGAAGTCTCAGGGACTGCAAAGACTTCACAAGCCTCTGGGTACCGCTTCTGGAACGCTGTTTCAGTTGCCACAGAGGAAGGGAACCGCAACCGACTCCGTCAACCGACTCCATCGCTGGCCCGGTGTCCTGTTTGCACCGCAGACCGCACCGTCCGCATCTCGCACCGCAACCCTGGTCTCACCGACGACGACGTCCGACGCCATCGCCACCGAGCCGCTGCTTGCACCGTGACCTGTGGGCACCGCAGTTCGCATCGCATCGCTTCACTGTGCCAGCCGGACCAGACCGATGCTGTCGCTGCAACTGGCTCAACAGTCGTGACCGCATCGCATTTGGGGCACCGCTCGCACGTTTGCGACGCACCGCTCCGACTCGCACCGCTGTCCGACGCCAGCTCCCGCACTCCGGCTTGGTCGCCTGCATCGCAACCTGTCAGCACCGCATCGTACACCGTCTCGCCCTGCCCCGCACGCCTTGGACTCACCGACTCCGTCTGCACGACGCTCATCGAGCCGCTGCCTGCACCGCATCGAGGGACACCGCACCTTGCACCGCTCCGCTTTGCACGGCAACCACGACGAACGCCGACCGGCTCGCACACTCCGTGCCCGCCACAACGAGAAAAGGTACTGTGACCGAGTCTGTTCACGACTCTGCTGGCCCGTATCGACGCGGTCGGCTGGAACTGTTAGACTCTGTGGTTTTCAGCATCACGGTAGACTCGGACGGAGCTACCGACTCGTACGAACTTTGTTTTTGAACTATTCCTGCAAAGAAGAAGTTACCTTATCAAGCATACATCTCTAAAGTACTGTATTGTGGATTTTTGTCGTAATTGGTCTTGTCTTGAGTATATAAAAATACTGGATATTTTTCTAAACTGGTGTGGTGTCAGTTTGTAGTGCTTACACTGTATTACTGTTGGTTATGTGCAAACGCTTTACACACTGCCTCTAGAATAAGCCTGACTGCTCGTGCCAAGCTACCAAGGGGGTGAGCAGGGGTTATTTTAGGAGTGTAACTCCCTTACCCTGACTAGGAAGAAGGGTCCCTACTTGGACAAAGGTGCAAGCCCTTGCCAACTAGAGATCCCATTTCTAACAGTACTCGTCATCCTAAACAAGGCAAGGCAAAACAACATACATCAATATATTAGTGCCTGTAATGCAATGGATAATGCCTAAAACACATAAATCATAACTACTGCGTTTACTTATGTCCACCTGTGATAGTACTCGTTATCCTGTTCTTGCAAGAACCAAAATTACATACTTGATAATATTATGGCATGAAAGACAGCAGTTAGGTAAGAGCAAGAAAACATCTGAGTCACCATTTACCACCAAAAGCACGTAGGGCACAGCACCCCAAAGTCCCCTATTAAACTTTACCTGGTAATGGTCACAACAGCTTAGGCACAGACGTACCTGGGTGCATATTATACTTATTACTGCAATCTGGTAGGAGTATGTAAGGGTAATCCTCGTTATCTGAAATACACACTTGAAATACCACCATAAATGCCTGCAAGGCACAGGAATCACAATAATTAAATATTAGACACCGGAGCTCCTATGCTCCTATTTGGTTTCATACGGTAATTCAATGTGAGCCAAGTTCACCTCCATGAGCGGGGCCTCTGTCGAGGTCTCACCCTGTCATGCCGAAAACAACTAGAGGCCCAATGTGAGACTGGGCCACCTGGGACATCCCGGTTTTACTGACAGAAAAACAAGTTAAATACAGAACCACTCACAAAGGGAGTGTGGGATGGCTTCAGAACTTTCCCCGGGCTTGACTCACCCTCCAACTTCCTGGTGGGGATGGGCCTCCTCGGGGAATGTGCTCTCCGGTCCCTGGGCACCTGAAGTGAGCAGAGCGGTCCCCGCTTCCTTGGGGACCCACTCCTTCTCCCAGTCAGCGGCGACTGCAACACGTGAATCTCGGTCCCAAGATGGGCCGGGGCGAGGCGGCGTCAAAGGCAGTGTGAAGGCCCCACTGGGGGGATCTTGAACGGCTGACCCAGTCTGTTTATTGGGATAGTTGGTTCCAATGGGCAGCACTGCTCCTCATCAGGTTGCCCGTTGCGGTTCTCTCGGCTGGGAGGACCGTACTGCAGATGACAAGGGCTTTGCTGCCATGCGCGCTAGGGAAAAAAGAACATAAAAGGCTCACCAGGTACTTCTTCTTAGGAAAAATCAAATCCCAAATGAAGTGCTCTGCACGCGCTTCTCCGGGAGCAAAATGCTGGGGCCCACAGTGAATCAAGGAGCCACAAAGCAACATTAGCCTCACACTGGCCCCTGGAGAACACTGGTGGGGAAAACACAAGGCAGGCAGCAGTAGGCAGGGAGACCAGCAGAATAAAGTCAATTAATGGCAGTTCCTCCTAGAAGTCCAGCAGTGTCTGGTGAAGCCGAAGTCAAAGAGCAGCTGGCAGGAGAGCAACAAACAGAAAAGCAATCCAGTGAGTCCTTGATTCCACCCAGCTAGTAGCAGGGCAACAACAGAAGAGCAGTCCAGATGAGTCCTTGAGGCAGCGCAGCAGTCCTTCTGACAGCGGTTCAGTCCTGGTTCCAATAGTGCTCTGCCAACATGGGGTAAGAGCCCCTGTACCTATACTCAAAATGTCTTTGATCTAGGGGGCACTTCAAAAGAAACCTTAGAAGTGCACAACACTCCCTTTTAACCCCAGCCCTGACCAGACATTAGTATTGGGTAAATCAGCTCTTTGTATGAGGGCAGGACACAGTCTACACAAATGTAAGTGTGCCCCACCTCCCTGTCTTCCAGCCCAGGAAGACTATCAGTATGCAGATCTAACCCTGTCACACCCAACCCTTCCTGTATGATGGCTGTATTGAAAGTATGCGCAAAGTGTAGCTGTCAACCAGGCCCAGACGTGGATTGGAGTCAGGCTGTAAAGCACACCAGTAAGCATGATTTATCAACACTATTCCAAACATACCAAACATGGTAACGCTACTCCTTTCAGATCAGGAATTACCAATTAAGCGGATATAAGGGAATCCCAATGCTAGCCTATGAGAGGAGGAGGCCTCTCAATAGTGAGAAACAAAATAGGTTGTTTGTCACTACCAGGACATGCCACACAATAAAGGAACATGTCCTACCTTTTACTTATACAACACCCTGCCCATAGGGCTACCTAGGGCGTACCTTAGGGGTGACCTATGTGTAGTAAAAGGGGAGTTTAAGACTTGGAAAGTAGTTTTAAATGCCAAGTCAAAGTGGCAGTAAACTGCACACGCAGGCTTTGCAGTGGGAGGCCTAAGATAGGTTTGAAAGGCTATTTCTGTGGGTGGCGCAATCAGCGCTGCAGGCCCACTAGTAGCATTTAATTTACAGGCCCTGGGTATATGGAATACCACTGTACAAGGGACTTACAGATACATTAAATATACAAAACAGGTGTAAACCAATCATACCATGTTTAAAGGGGAGAGCACATGCACCTTGGCACTGATTAGCAGTGGTAAAGTGCCCAGAGTCCTAAAGCCAACAAAAAGAGGGTCAGAGAAATAGGAGGAAGAAGGCAAAAGGTTTGGGGATGGCTCTGCAGAAAGGGCCAGGTCCAACAATGGCACAATCCAAATCTCTATGGGTAGGGAGAGACTAACAGATTAGCAGTATGTTGTACCTTACCTTTAGGAATCGTACAGCGGTGGCGCAGAGACGATAGGGGCCCACCTCCTCTATTCCCTATTGGTCCTCTAGTGAATGGGGTAACATTCAGAAGATTGGTCAGTCTGAGGGAGGAGGGCCTGGTTGTCGGAGTCCCTCGTCCTTCTGCTAGACTCCTTTGTTGAACCTTGGTAGAGAAAGAAGCAACTGATTATATAGGTCCAGCCTAATGCTCTCAAATCCCTCTACTCTCCCCCTGGTTGGTTTTTTGTTGTTGTTTTCCCTTTATGCCTGTGCCTGCGATCAACCAGAGTAGTGGTTGTTCTCAAAAAGAAGGCATCAGATATCTCCTTGATTCTCTTTGTCTGATTCCTCTCTTGGAGAGTTGGGTGGAGGTCCCTTTGAAGAGTGACTATGAAAGCAAGAACATATGTTTACAAACATACACAAACTCAGCAAGATGACAAATGTACACAAAATCAACAGGACCTACTATTTTGCAGCATTATTAAAGAGCTTACACAGGTTTTCTGCTTCTTACCTATAGACACAAAAAATGGTTTACAACAACTGGCCGGATGATGTTCAATCACACCGTCATGATTCAGTTTTAAATATTGTAGGTGAACAATCAGCGCAGTTCTTTAGCGGCGCTCACTTTTGAATTGTATACACTTAATCTTAAGTCTCTAGTAATAGAGTTCAGCGTACCTTGCTTGGTTCTTTGTGTTGGTAAGCGCTTACTTGATATTCTGTTCTTTCCCTTATTTTTGCAGGTGCTGCCGGCAGGTATTCAACGTCGAGATGGCAGCTGGTGGGGGGATGTTGTAACAGGTGAGTTTGCTCGGTTCTCCAGTCCAAGACGTGGTTGAGGAATGGGATCTTGGCACTGACAGACCAATCACATTGGCAATCTTGAGGTAAAGCGCTGCTTTGGGCCTGGGCGTGGCTCAAATAGCTGAGCCACGCCGAAGATGGCCACCGGGATTTGACGAGCTCTTGCGAGAGCTCGGCAAATCTCATGAAATACATTAGTAAATGCACCCGATCGTGGGCAACAGTATGAAGCAAAGAGCATACATTTATAAACAGTGCAAAAAGCTACTGTTCAAAGCAAAAGCACTTTCTAAAAGTAGTACTGCTTAAACTTAGTTCGTTCCATATACAATGTGAATACACACCCAGTGCTGGGGGGGCTGAGAACAGTGCTAGGGGGGCTGAGATCTTTAGAATACACACCCAAACCAATAAACCCATAGTACTGGGAACTGTAAGCATTCCTTATGTAGGCACGTGTAGGTGTTCCAGTGGGGAGGAAAGTCAAATGGTGTTCCGGAAACTTGAACCTGTCCCATGACAGTACCCCACCCCCAAAAAGACCCCCAAAATCAGGTGAACAGGGCGTGGCTTCTCTGGGATGAGCGTGGAAAGCCCGGACTAGACTGGGGTATTTTTTACATGGGAAAGGAGTTCCCAGGACTGGTTTTCTGGACCGTAGCCCTTCCAATCCACAAGTGGAGTCTCCCCTGGATTCTTTTAGATTCTAGAATGGCAAGGACTACCATTGTTCAGTTACTTCCACCAGAGATTGTGGGAGGGATACTCTAGTGTTTGGGCTCCATAGCTTCAGTAGGGAGATGTGGAATACTGGATATATCTTGAGTGAGGGGGTACATGTAGTTTCATAGCTACTGAATTTAGCACCTTGGAAATCTCGAATGGACCTATGAAACAGGGTAGCACTTTTTTTAGGTTGAGCCTAGGCAGCACGCATGCGCTGTCTGCAAGACCTATTGTATTCAGTAAAGGACTTAGCTTGCGCCTGCTACTTACCCTTAGTTCAGTGCAGTGTTGCTCTTTTTTGCTGTCTCGTAACTAGTTTAGGGAGCGATACGTCACTACAGTTTTTTGCAGCGTAGTACAGTTTAATTAGTGGGAGATGATGTGGCCTTACGGCTAGAGCGGTCGACCTCGATTTCTTTTTTTGTTTGATCTGTTTATTAAAGCTTTTGTATCTGAATAGAAAAACAGTATGCGTACATAACAGTTTTCATATGGAACCAGTAGGCAAATTATCAATTCTAACTTGTAAGTCAGTATCTCAATGACATGAGTACATCATCATTATTAGTCACAACCAGCAACAATTATTGGCATATCCCATCGAGCACTAAGCCTCCTTCCACCTACAACATAAACGTTTAATCCCGGTGCAGTACAGTATAACCCTATTATGCATGTATAAACAGTTACATATATACGGCTCGAATGGCTTCACTCCGCCATATCACAACAATCTATTTATGCAGTCAAACAGTCTTAATGCTAATAACATCAAATGAAAAACACCATCGGGGCGGGGGATAGGAGGGGAAGCAGGGGTCCTATAAGGATAGGTGAGGAAACATGAATCTCAGGTGCTATGAGACGAAATCCCATCAACGTTCACACCGGTGCACTTCAGGACTGTTGACATAATAGACATCACATTATGAGGTATAAGGGACGTTCTCTACAAATCAGGCTATAGTTCGGGTCAAACGTCAGCACATTGATGGCACACCTTCAGTCAAGGGTAGGAATGTTCGGTGGGTCATCCGGTGCCAGCAGCCCCTGAAACGTACACAGCATTGCATTCCACGCAGCAGAAATAGGGAATTTACGGAGACCCAGCGTGTCTTCACGCACTAAAGAAACCGCCTCCGCCTTCACCCAGTTCAACATTGAGAGAGACCAAGCCTTCTGCAATGGGGGCTCCTCCGACTTCCACCGGCGTGTAATCAATCTTTTGGCCACAATAAGACCCAAATCTAGAAACCTAGAGGATGCCTTATTTGTCTTGCTCCTAGGAAAAACACCTGTAATGCATGCCTCCCATGTCCGCGGCACTTCCCTGTCAGTGCTAGTGGCCAACACTCTAATCACCCCGCTCCAGTATGAATGCAGATCGGGGCACAACCAGAGCATATGTATGAGGTTTGCATCTACCAACCGGCAGCACGGGCAGCATGCATCCAGTCTGTGAAAATACCTATTGATCTTGTCTGGGGAAAGATACGCCCTGTGGACAATGTAGAATTGGATTAACCTAAAACTGGCGTTCCTGGGGATCTGTGTAGGGCTTTCCAAGATAGTGGACCACTCCTTCTCAGAATAAGGCCTCCCCCCGATCTGCCTCCCATTTAACTCGCAGCAGCGTTAAGTCCGCCAGAGTATGTTCTCGGATCGACTCCACGAACCACTTCACCAGATGACGTCCCGTACCCATAACGTGCACATATTGCATGAGGAGATGTGCTGGAGGCTCCTGCGCAATGTCACCCCACCAGCGCCTCATCATAGCCATCCAGGAGGCGTGGTTCAGGAATTGGCCCGGGGGGACCCCATCTTCCTCTGTAATGGTAAGGAACGACCGCAATGTGCCCTCCACATAGAAGTCCCCTAAGGAAGTTATACCTGCCCCCACCCACTCAGTGAGATCTGTACACAGTACTCGCCCCCTCTCCGTCGGCATAACCAATAAGGGTATAACGGGTGCATACGGTGCAATGTGTTTAGTAAGGCGCAGCGCCCTGTGGAAGCATTTCAGCGCAATCCGAACCAGTAAAGGAAGAGGTTCATTTGATCCATTGCAAGGGTGGAATAAGGAGAGAATCCTGTCCAGGGAATACGGAGGATCACGCTCCGCCGAGTCCGACAAATGTAGTTCCTCCACCCATTTTGCGACCCACAGTATTTGAGAAGCCAGGAAATAATGCTCCAAATTGGGTAGAGCCTTGGTAAGCACAGCTTCACTAAAGCCACCCTGCACCGCGAGTTACTCCAAAGGAAATCCCTAACAATCCCCTCCAGGGTGCGAAAAAAGGACACCGGTAGGTAAAGCGGTAAATTGGAAAAATAATAAAGGAGACGCGGCAGCCTAACCATTTTGATTAATTCCACCCTACCTATAACCGAGAGGTGAAGCGTCTTCCAGAACTCAATCTGGGATTTGAGTGCTGTAACCGCCCTAGTGATGTTGCCGTCCATAAGATCTCGATTGTTATGATAGATGCGTATGCCCAGATATCTGAACGCCACTGGTTGCCAGTGCACTACTGTCCCGTCCACTTCCCAACCCGGATCCCCCGTACCGGGATTAAAGGGGTATAAGCAAGACTTATCCCAGTGCACCCCCAGCCCAGATAGAGACGTAAAGGATCTCAACGTGTCAGGAATGACCTGAGGAAACGCTAGGATATCTTGAACATACAGCAAGATGTCGTCCGCATACAGCGATACCGCATGTATGCCATCTACCAGACGTATCCCCCATTCCGATGCCGAGCTCCGTAGTGCCATCGCTAGTGGTACTATCACCAGGGCAAAAATCAATGGGGAAAGGGGGCACCCCTGGCGAGTCTCCCGTTCAATCAGTATAGGGTCAGAAAAGAGAGTCCCTAGCCGTACCCGGACCGTGGGAGCCCCGTACAGCAGTGTAATAAGGCTTAAGATGTATGGTCCAAATCCAAATTTATGGAGCACCGCAAACAGGAAGGGCCACTCAACTGTGTTGAAAGCCTTCTCCAAGTCCAACACAACACAACCGGCCGATGGCCAGTCTGTTGTAGCACAATGCATCACCCGGAACAGCCATCGTATGTTAAGCGACGTATTACGGCTCGGTACAAACCCATTTTGGTCATGATGGACCAATTGCGGAATCATAGGTGCTAATTTATTTGCCAGAATGCTCGCAAGGATCTTATAATCCCCATTCAGGAGCGCCAAGGGGCGGTATGCACCCGTGGAAGTGGGGTCCCTACCTGCCTTGGGGAGTGTGATCAGCGTAGCCTCCGCCATTGTGGCGGGGAGGGCGAGGGTTTCGAGCTCTTCCTCATATACCTTGAGTAGGTGCGGGCTCAATAGGTCAGCATACGACTTATAAAATTCATGGGGAAAACCATCAGGGCCCGGAGCTTTCCCAGAAGGCATAGCCCTCATTGTACCTCTAACTTTGTCTAAAGTGAGCGGGGCATCTAGCTCCACCTGCTGTTCCCTCGACAAGGCCGGGAAAGGGAGCCCGTTTAGAAACTCCTGTATTGCCCCCTTGGAGGCCTTCTGACCAGACTTATAGAGCCGGGCGTAATGCGTGGTCAGTTCACCGTGAATTTCTAACTGTGTGTGCTTAAGTCTCCCATCTAAAGATCGGAGCGCAGTAATCGGCCCAACCGATTGTTCCTGTTTGATTAACCAGGCGAGGAGAAGCCCTGAACGATCCGCCTTGGCATGTACAGATGCAGAGTGCACCGCAAAATTAAGACATCGCTGTCGTACAAGCAGTTCCGCATGTTTCTGACGCGCCTCCTCCAAGGAGGCCAGTTCACCAGCATCAGTCACCGCCCTGGACTCAAGCGGCAGTAGCCGCTTCTCCATCTGAAGCAGGTCCAACGCCACCTGATGCCACAGCCTGCAGCCCAGTCCCAGGCATTTTCCCCTCATAGTGACCTTCATGGCCGCCCATTCCACCAAGCGAGAGGAGGCGGTCCCCGTGTTGAGCTCAAAGTAGTCCCCTATAGCCTCCCCAATCGTCTCCCGGAAGATCGAGTCCTCTAACATCGCCGGTTGCAACCTATATGTAGGTACCCATGGGATTCCAACCTCCCAGGCCAATTCGACACAATGAGGATTGTGATCGGAGTGTGTGCGCCCCCAATATTCCGATCTTGAAACATATGGAAGGAGGGAGGAGGATCCGAAGAATCTATCAAGACAAACATGCAGATTATGAGGTACTGGAAAGAAAGAGTATACCCTCTCCCCTGTATTATGATGCCTCCAAATATCGACTATCCCCCATCTATGTGCCCAGCCATGAAGCACCGTAGAGTTGGTCGTGGCGACCGTGCCTCTGAGTGGGGGAAAGGATCTATCCATCCCTACATCTAGGACGCTGTTGTAATCACCGCCTAGCAGCCATGGGATCTCACACCACTTCCCCAAAACAAGGGACAACTGATTAAAGAACGGACCCAAGTCTACATCTGGGGCATACACAGTATCCAGCAATATGTGCCGTCCGTTCAGTCTACCTTTTACGAGTACATACCTGCCCTCCCTATCAGTGAGGACCTCCTCCATGACAAAAGGCGTCTCAGGGCGTATCCAAACAAGTACCCCCCTAGCAAACAGGGAGTAATCCATGGCGTATATTTTACCCCTCCACCTGCGCTGCTAATCTGGTAATCTCTACTGTGTTTAAATGTGTCTCCTGCAAGAGTGCTATGTGTACGTTATGACGTTTAAGATAAGAGTGTGCAGCATACCTACGAGAAGGCGTGCGGAGCCCCCGAACATTCCAGTTAAGTATCACATGACCCATTTTCGAGCGAAATATCCAGAAGATAACAATAGCGTCCCAACCCACCTCTATCTTGCTGACCAACAGTCAAACATGCACGTCATCCACTCTAACAACCCCCCAACAGGGTCCTGCATCATAAGGGAAACGGGAAGAATCAACCAGGGAGATATAAAACTTCCTAAGGGCAACCCCCAAAACAAAAGGGTGTCGTCCAAACACAAACTTCAGCAGCACAGCCTTGTGTCCTACTGGTCCCAAATGGAGGGGGAAAACAGGGGGTAGTGTAACCATGCAGGGTGTACCATCGTGAATCCCCACAGAGTCAACTAGTAACACATCGCCCTAAAGTATATCCGAAAAACAACCCCTCTACCCCAGGGCGGAAAGGATTTCCTGGCCCACCAGCCCAGTCCCAACCAGACTCAGTGGAGCTAACGTACAATATTAATACTAACATCGCCCACAACAGCCCGAACAGCAATGCCCACCAATAAATGTCCAGCACAGCCCTCGTCATATGATACCATCCGCCGTCTGAGGTGTAACGTCCGGCATTCTCGGTGAGACCCCTTCTGATGAGTCCACTATCGAGGATCCCTCATCGCTGTGTCTGCCATCTGTTCCGCAATGTGGACCACCACCTGCTGCTCTTTCCGGATCTGATCCGGGCCGGGCACTGCTGCCGACCCAAGGAATCGCCTTCCTGATCGTCGCCGCCGAGGTCTCCCTCTGCTTGCCTCCCCAGGCCATGTTGCAGCAGTACCCGTGGGCCAGAGTACTGACCCGACGTCTCCAGCCAGTCCCAAGTATCCTGAGGCGTATCAAAGAACCTAGACTTCCCATCTGAAATAACGCAGAGTCTGGCTGGGAACAGTAGGGAATAGGAGATCTTGAGCTGTCGAAGTTGTCGCTCGACCGGGAAGTAGGACCCCCGCTGGCGCTGAACATTCATTGTATAGGTCTTGAAAAACAGCACCTTGTCATTCTCGTAGTGAATATCATCCAATTTCCTCGTCTCACGGAGGATCACATCCTGATCCCTGAAGTGTAATAGTTTAAAGATGAGCAGGCGTGCCCTGTCCCCCGGGGCCAGTCTCCTGCCCGGGAAGCGATGTGCTCGTTCTATAGTGAAGAACGGGGAGAATGCAGTATGTGGTAGAAGGGTCTTAAGCCAGTGTTCCAGGAAGGTGACTGCGTCCTGCCCCTCCGCTCCCTCTGGCAGCCCAATCAGCCGAACATTGTTCCTCCGGGAACGGACTTCTGCATCCTCAACGCGCTCCTCCAGGTATCTAATCCGCACTTCATGGGCATTCTGCTGCTTCTCCTGGAACTCCGTGGCCGGCTTCAATTCAGCTACCTCCTGCTCCACGACAGTGACCCGGTCTTTCAAATTCCGGTGATCGGCGTGCAGCAGAGTACGATCCAGGGCCACCTCGTCTAACTTGGCTTCCATGGATATTTGAGAGCGCTCGATGGCCTGCAGGATAGTGTCCAGACGGTTGTCCGGAGCCCCCCGTTACGCCGCCTGATGTGGGGGATCAGTGTCACTTGCGCCCGCAGCCTGAGAGGAGGCCCTCGACCCAGCGCCCCTGGTGCATCCCATCTTCCTGCACACAGGTGACTCCACCAAGAACACCACCAGAGCCTCAAGGCAATCAAAGGAGCAGGGCAGTGCCTCTCTCCAAGTACGGATAATTTTGATTGAAGGTCCTTAAAAAGGCACCCTTACCTGTAGACAAAAGCAGAGGAAAGGGGCTGGGTCCCCTGTGCCCCAGGTTGCTTTCCTCCCATTGCCCTCAGCCACCTTTGTGTGCACGCAGTCCCCCACCCAGTCAGGTGCTCTATGTAGGCGTAAAGTGCAGTACCAGCTCACCAGAAAGGTAAATTGCTGGCAAACCCTGCTGTGATGTATACATCTACTTTGGAGCACTCTTCTCCCTTGCACTCTTGAATCGCTCAAGCGCAATGTATTCTTCCAGCAAGCTGAACAACGAGACAGGTGTGAGAAGGTGTACCAGCTGTCAGTGCGCCATCAGCAGCCACTAGGTGTCCCTCTTGTGTTTTCCCGGGGATCCCAATCATGCAGGAATTCGTCGGTTCAGTAGCACTGGGGAGAGT